>QRFJ01000978.1:314338-386331 GCA_006176705.1 Cocos nucifera | reverse complement strand
ATTGAAAGAGCATGATAAAGAAATGACCCAACTTAATGCTAAGGCCATGAATATACTTTATTACTCCATAGAGTTAAATGTATTTGATGCAATTTCTTCATTTATTTCAGCAAAACATGTATGGGAGAAATTGGAAAGAATTTATGAGGGAGCAAATCAAATAGAAGAATCAAGCTCCCAAGAAGAAAAAGAAGCTCACCCCAGCATATGCCTCATGGCTCATAAGGATGAAAAGAGAAAGAAAAAGGAAGAAATAAAAAAAAAAAGAAAGCATTGATTAAGGGGGAGCAAAGCAAAGAAGAAAAGAATGAGAAAAAGGAAGAAAGCATTGTAAATCCTTGCTTGATGGCTCAAAATGATGAGGTAAATATTGATAATTCTTTTGAATTTACATTTGATGAGCTTCAAGAAGCCTTTAATGAACTTATGTATGAATTTAAAAAGTTATGACAGAAAAGCAGGAAGCTTAAAAAAAATAATTTCAATTTAATAAAAGAAAAGAATTCTTTAGCTAAAGAAAAAGAAAATCTGATTAAATCTAAAAATTCTTTAGATAAAGAAATTCTTGAACTTAAAAAGAAAAATGATATTCTAAAATCTTTTCTAAAAGAAAATGAAAATCTTTCAATTGAAAAGAAAAAAGTTCTTGGAAGAAAATAAGAAATTAAGAAGAGAAGTTGAGATTTTGAAACCTATAGCTCAAAAGTTTACCATTGTTTTCAAAATCCCCAATCTATGGTAAAAGTTAATGGGGTTGTTTTCAATAAAATAGAAACTAATCTTAATATTTCAAGAAAACAGCAAAATTCCAGGAGTATTTTCATAAGAGCTTCAACTGAAAATCATTCAATTAAATGCTTTAAATGCAATAAAATTGGCAAAAAAAATTTTGAATGCAATTTTAAAAGAATTGGCCATACTTTGGTTAGACAAATTTGGGTTCCAAAAGAAATCTTGAGTACTAACTTCAATGGACCCAAGAAAACTTGGGTACCAAAAATTATGAAGTAATTTTGTAGATATACCAAGGATCCAATGAAGCTAAAAGAAGAAAATTTTTATGGATGCCTTGAAAATGAAAATAGATGGATGGTGCCATTTGGTAAAATCTAAACTATTCTCACACCATGCCATCTTTATTTACTAGATATATTTTAATTATTAATTTACATAATTATTAAGCATGTTTGATTGATTTTGATGATTTATCATTGCTTAAAATGATTATACTCTATGAATTGAAAGTTTGATGTATTAATTTTAATAATTTATTAATATGTATGCATATGATAACTCCTTTCATGTTTTGATAATTATGATTGATTTTGATGCTTGCAATAATTTGAATGCTTTGATTTTAATGATTAATATGCTCTCCTCAATATATCATGCTATGGATGAAATGGTTTATTTTAAAATTTAGCATAATATTTTAAGTCTCTTCATATTAATTTTATAATTAATAAATTTAAATTAAAAGATTTTTATTGGATATGAATGTTTTAAATTGCTAAATATTTATAGAGAACTTCAGTTTTCATTATTTGATAGCAAACAACCTACTATTGCCATGTATCTGATTGATTTATCTTTTGGCAAAAAGAGAAGAATGCCTTTGTTTCAAGTATGATTTTATACAGCTATATGTTTGATATGATATCATTTGAAAGAAATGCAAAAATACATACCTTTTCTAAATCTAATTGCTTGATATTTCTTATGAAAAGGAAGAAATGATCTTTTTGAAGAATGACTAAAATTTTTTTTATGATTTGCCTTAACTAATTTGCTGATATCAATTCAAATTGATTTATCATTCTAAATCCTTAAACTGTTTAATTTGAATCAATTCATCTTGATTTAATTCAAAACTAAAATCATTGGTATCAAACTGAATTTGCAAATTAATATTTAAATGGTATTGAACTAAGAAAATCTTGATTTAATCTAAAACTTAGTTTAATTGGTATCAAGAAAATCTTTCAAAGAAATAACTCTATTTGTTAAAGTAAGGGAGAGAAAATATTAAAGAAAAAGTAATCATTTAATAAAAAAGACCTTTAAAATTAAAAATATATTTTAAATTTTAAAAATCTGAATTTAGTGGTTAAATTCGTGTTGAATTTGCTTGATTTGAAATAAAGAAGGAAAGAAAGTTGAAAAGTAAATTAATCTTTCTATAAGTATGAAAAATAGAGGAAGAGATATTTTCTAACTTGATTTGATTAAAAATTTTTTAACTAATTTAAAAATATATTCTTACTCCAAAGAATAAATTTTAAAATCCTTTTGAAAATTTAAATTTGATCCTAAATTTCTCATGTGCATTGGAAAATTCTTATGAATTATTTGTTTTGAAATAATATTTTACTCAAAGCAATGAATTTGAAAATATGACTATCTTATGCTTTGATACTATTTATTTTACTTTGCTCGATACATTTTTGATACATACCTTTTTCAAATTTAATTGACCAAAATTTCTTAAGAAAAGAAAAGTTAGAATATTAATGTATATATTATTCTTGATTTCATATTCAAATATTTTGAAAAGCTCTACTCCTCTTAAAACTTAAAATTATATATTTAAAAATCTGAATAAAGATCATATTCATTCAAAAAGAAGGAAATCATATAATATTTAAATTCAAGCTAATTTCTAAAATTAAAATAAATATTTGAAACTTATTTTGAGTCAAATGATAAATTTTCAAAAGGAAGATGATTCATTTAAATTGATTTCATGAATTTAATACATCTCTCAATTTAATGCTTTGATGTTGATTTTGATGACTCATATAAATTAATTTTCTAAACTTAATGTAATTCTTACTTTGATACAATCATATTATTAATTTTGATGATTATTTTTTATTTTTTTTTCATGAGCTTTTTGATGCTGTTAAAAAGGAGGAGAGGAATGTTGAGTATATGCTTGAAGAAACTCAATGAATTGTATTAATGCTTGAAATAAAAACTTAATACTCAATGATATGAATTGAAATATTTTTTTTATGAGTATATGAAATATGTGCAATGAACCAAAAGAATAATTGAAAACATTCATGAAGTACTCATTCATGTGTTTAATCTATACTTTATGATATTTTTTAGCAAAATGCATAGAAATATATTATTTGCTTTTATTATGTATATACTCAAGATTTTATCATCATCAAAAAGGGGAAGATTGTTGACCCTGAGATTGATTTTGATTATTCTAAAATATTGAGTATATTATGTATCTAATCATATATTTCAAGAATGTGTGTAGGATTTTTCAAGTATTCAAAATGAAGAATTTATCTGAAGAATAAATTCTCTCAAGATGTCTTGCCAAAATACTTAAAAGAGCAAATTCACACATATTTGGATGGCTTGGTATGAAGAAAGTATGATTGAAAGAAGATAAATTAAAATTGAAGGTAGCAATTATGTTTAAAAGAGTTTGGGGTCAAGAAACTCAAGTTTGAAAGGTCAAACATTGAAGAAAAATGAAGTCAGGATTTTTTGAGATGTCTCAGATTTTTTCGAAAGCTCTCAAGTGGTCTGACACAATGAAATAGTATTCTGGCACAGTCTCGAGAGGTCTCAAGTTGAACTCAAGACGTCTCATTCTCAGAAGATAGAAACTTTATTTTTGTACTCTGAGAGCGAGAGGTCTCACAGATTTCTTGAGAGATCTCATGGTTCTAGTGAGACATTTCATGAAAAATTGAGAGGTCTCGAAATTTGGTGAGAGGTCTCATGAAAAATCGAGAGGTCTTGATCTACGTAGACACTTCAACAGATAATTTTTCAAAGGCTATTTTTCGACCCCAATGGCTATTTCAGAGCTTCCAACAGCTAAAAACTCTCACTCCAACCTTCTCTAAAGGTATTTAAAGATGGAGAATCAATTGAAAAAAAATAGAAGAAAGAGATTAAGAGATTTAGAGAGAGAATCTTTTAGATTTTGTGAGGAACATTGAATATCCAAAGAAAAAGAAAAAGAGAGGAGTGTTGTGCATAGATTTCGATAAACCTTCAAAATAATCTTCTCCAACATCTTTCACATCCTCTCAAGATAATTTGAAGAAAAGCCAAGCTTCAATCGAGCACATTATCGACTTGTTCTTTAGGATTTAAATGAGCTTATACTCTATTTTTTATATTATGCTAAAACTTTACTTGTATTTTTTGATTTCTTTATAAGTTTCTTTGGGGGAAAGAAACTTGGGATTTAAGCCCATCCAAGTCCGAAATTGGACATTGTTGATTTTGGTTGATGATCTCGAAAAACCAACTGGATTGTTAGTGAATCCGAAAAACTAATAGTGTTAAATTTTGGTTGGTGCTCCTGTGAAAATCAACTAGGTTTATTTGTGAGCTTGGGAAAACAAACACACTGTAATCAAGAATTGATTATAGTAGAATTTCCAAAAAAATTTTGGGAAGTGGACGTAGGAGTGGATTGCTCCAAACCACTTTAAATCTTTGTGTGTTTGTGTTGTATTTTTTTCTTCTATCTCTCTATATACTTTGCATGCTTATAATTCTTACTTTACTTTCATAGTTTGATTTTGTTATCTTAATTCCACTGCTCATATTATATACATCTCATCCTTACCACTTAGATTAAAATCAAAGCACATAATTGCTTAGAGTTAAATTTGGCCAAAGCTTATATAAGAACCCAATTCAGCCCCCCCTCTTGGGTTGCTACCCCTGAGCAACAATAAGTCTTCTTGACTCTCAAGCATACCTACCTTATTGTCCACTTATTTTCCTAACCTTAGGGTGTGAATTGCATTCACTTGGTTGGCTTAGTTTTCGTGTTGGGGTTATGGATCATTCTTGGCTCTTGGATTGGATTCAGATTGGCTTAGCAACCTATCTCTCTCTCTCTCTTACTAATAGTAGAGGCTAGCTGACCTAGTTGCATTTTTAATCAAGTAATGGCTTAAGTATTGGCATTTAAAAGTTGGCCCATGGTCTGCATAAAGTTATTCAGGATGGTATTTATATCAGCAGTTGATTTTGCCAGGACTTCTACACTCTTTTGTAGCATATTGAGTCTTTTTTCATCATTGTTAAATCCTGGTGCAATGTTCAGTATTGGGTTAGGCTTTAGGTTAGACTGGTTAAAGCTAGGACCGCCTGAGTTTAAGCCTTATGACCATGAAAAGTTTGGATAATTCCTCTATCTTAGGTTATATGTGGGTGCATAGGAGTTATTCATGGGTTTTTGGTTTGCAACATTCATCTGTGCAAATGTGGTTTCAGTTGGGTTCATCAAGAGAGGACATCCCTCTAAGACATGGTTTGGTGCACTACACCCATTATACATGGATGTAGATACTTAGTTTACATTGGCTAGTCTCTGGAGTTGTAAGGCCTCTAACCTACATGTTAAAGCAGCAATTTTTGCTTCTATGGCTAGGGATATCGGCATCTGATGCATTCCACTTCTTAAGGATATGGATCATTCTAGCTTCTTAGTCATTTTCCACTGTAAGTTCTTCTTGGCTAGGTCTTGTAGAAATTGTCAGGCCTCACTGAGTTTTTTATACATTAATTGATCTTGGCACATAGACTTTAGCATGGTTCTTGAATTCGAGTCTAGCCTCTCATAGATTATTTGACACAACCTCCAGGTCTCAATTCCATGGTGTGGGCATTGACTTAAGAGGTTCTTAAAGTGATCAAAGCATTTCCAAAATGACTCACCAGCTAGTTGGTAGAATTGGTTAATCTCATTTTTAATTCTATCTATCTTATGATAGGGGAAGAGTTTCTTTAAGAAGACTTATACAAAATCCTCCTAGATTATGATGGATTGATTTGGTAGGCTATATAGAAAATTTTTAGTATTATCCTTAAGAGTAAAATTGATTAGCCTCAGTTTGATCTCATCCTCAGAAAGTTGTTGCAGCCTCAAGGTTGCATAAACCTTATCAAATTCCCTAATGAATATGTTAGAATTTGATGCCTTGAATTTGATCCACAATAGAGGAGAATCAGTATCAGCAAGTAGTCGAGCTAGCTTGGATATGGGGTCGAGTCAGCTTGGACTGAGATCGAGCTGGCTCAAACCACAGTCGAGTCGGCCCTCTCAAGTAGAAGAAAGCAGGAGTTTGGCAAGACGTAGTCGAGCCAGCTCAATCTCTAATAGAGCCAGCTCGATGGAGACAAATAGAACATGATGGGATTTTCTATTTGGACTCGGATTGTGATTAATCCAAGAGGTCTATAGGAGTTACACATAGACCATAGGATCAATGGCCATGGAGAATTATGATCATGATCTGAAGGTTGAGAAACATTCCAAGACTCCATCAAGATCATGTTCAACTCATATTAGGAGAAAAAGTCCTATTAGGACTCTTGTGAAAAGAGGATTCTCATCCTATTTAAAGGGTTGAGGTGCTGTAGAGCAGCGGGGATGGCATACATGGTGTGAGAGGCATGTAGAGAGGCTCAGATAGCCATCGAGAGGAGCTTGGCAGAGTGCCAAGTACGTGTAGTTCGTGAGAGAGAGAAGCAATAGGTGCATAGCATCCGATGAGGAGGTTGTGAAGGTAGAGCATCTTTTAGCTTCTAAGGATCTTCTTGAGATTTTAAGAGAGCTTTTGTGAGGTAAGCTTCTGGTTGAAAGAGATTTGTGTACGGTTAGTTGAGAGTGGATGTTCTCCTCTTGTACCTATTTTTTTTTTTTCAAAGTGGAGCTTTGCATGCCCCATGGTGGTGAGCCTTTGGGCTGATCCACGTACTTGATTATTTTCTTATTTTATTTCTTTCTCCTTTCTGTCATAATAATTTGGTACTAGATCCTTAACAATTGGTATCAAAGTAGCTGATACCCCAATAGATTGGTATCAGAGCCAGATTGTACCAGAGCATAGATTGCAATAGTGGATAGAGATTGAAGAATATGGAGAAGACAAGCATAATTAAGATGAAGATCAATAAATTTGATGGAAAGGATAATTTCTTCTTGTGGCAAGCAAGGATAAAGGATGATCTCATCCAACATGGGTTAATCGATGCTCTCTTATATGATGAGATGCCAGCAACTATAGAGGTGAAGGATTAGAAGCAGATCCAGATGCAGATGGTGAGCATGATCCATTTGTACCTAGCAGATGATGTGGTGATCCATGTACTTAGTGAGACTTTTTCGATGGTGCTATGATTGAAGCTCGAGGAGCTGTACATGGTGAAGTCGCTCACCAATATGCTATTTTTTTGAAGGCAGTTCTAATAGCTGCGGATGGACAAAGGCCAGAGCATGTAGGAGCATCTATCCAACTTTCAGAAGATCCTCACCGATCTTCTTAGCATTGATGAAAAAGTTGAGAAGAAGACCAGGGTGTTGGTGTTGCTAGCGTTGCTTTCCTCTTCATATGAGTTCTTGGTGATTGCTCTTCTAGTGGAAAAGAGCACCATCTAAATGGATGAGGTCACTGCAGCAATACTCTAGAATGATATTCTCAGAAGGAAGAACCCAGCTTCGAGCTCAAATGGCAACAACTCAGCTTTGGTAGATTCTAAAAGAGTAGGAGGCAGTAGATGGAGTGGCAGAGGATCGTAAGAAGGATGATCTAGATCCAAGATGAGGGACCAAAGCAAGATCAGATGCTATAGGTGCGATGAGTTGGGGCATCGAGTCAAGGATTGTCTACAACTCATGGATCGAATGAGGGTTACTATAGCGACGGCCAGTAGCGAGTCAGAGGATGATGTCCTAGAGATATTTGATTAGGTATCTACCTCTTTCCAATAGTGAATTTTAGATTCTGCATGTACATATCATGTTTGTTGTAGAGGAGTAGTTTAACTCTCTAGAGAGAAATGAGGGCACTATTTATCTACCGAATGGATCAAGCCATGTGATCAGAGGCATCGGGATGGTTAGCTAGAGGATACATGATGGTGTAGTGAGAAGACTGGAGGAGGTCCGATACATACTCGATTTTAGATAGAATCTTATCTTACTAAGCAGACTAGATTCAAATGGCTACAGGTGGATAGCTGGTGATGGAATCCTAAAGGTCATGCATGGTGATAGGATAATATTGAAGGGAAAGAAGAGGATGAGAGGATATTACTATCTGATAGGAAGCCCAATGCGAGGTGGAGCTTCAGGAGTCAGAGAAAGTCTAGTGCGAGGTGGAGCTCCGGGTGAAGGTGGATCGGACACGAGATAGGAGACTCGGAAGGACGAGAGGCAACATCGTAGAGTGAAGTTTCTATTACTGTAGGAGACTTTCTCGAGTAGATTTTTGATCAAAGTGGACATAGTCAATGATAGAGATGGGATCGAGCGGGCTAACTCAACTCCCATGTTGGCCCATCCATGATCAATAGACATGCCCTAGGATATGGGGGTGAGATGGATCACGAGCTCTCAAAGTCAGATAAAGGCCGAATGTGAAGTCAAGGTGGAGATTATTAGAATTTGATGCCTCAAATTCAATCCATAGCAGAGGAGAATCAGTATCAGCAAGTAGTCGAGTTAGCTCGAATATAGGGTCGAATTGGCTCGGGTTGAGATCGAGCCAGCTCAAACTATAGCTGAGCCAGCCCTCTTAGGTAGATAAAAAATAAAAGTTCAGATGAGATGCAGTCGAGCCAGCTCAATCTCTGCTAGACCTAGCTCGATGGAGATGAATAGAATAGGATGGGATTTTCTATTTGGACTTGAATTATGATTAATCCAAAGGGTCTACAGGAGTTGCACGTGGACCAAAGGATCTAGCGATCATGGAGGGTTGCGGTCATGATCTGAAGATTGATAAATATTCCAAGACTCCATCGAGGTCATGTTTGACTCATATTAGGAGAAAGAGTCCTATTAGGATTCTTGTGAACTACTAACAAGAGAAATCTCATCCTATTTAAAGGACTGAGATGTTGTGGAGCAGCAAGGGTGGCATGTATGGTGTGAAAGGCATGTAGAGAGGCTCAGACAGCCGTCAAGAGGAGCTTGGCAGAGCATTAAGTATGTGCAACCCGTGAGAGAGAGAAGCAATAGATACATAGCATCAGGCGAGGAGGCTGTGAGGGCAGAGCATCTTATAGCTTTTGAGGGTCTTCTTGAGATTCTGAGAGAGCTTTTGTGAGGATAGCTTCTAATTGAGAGAGATTTGTATACGGTGTGATGAGAGTGGGTATTCTCCTCTTGTACCTATTTTTCTCTTTCATAGTGGAGCTTTGCATGCCCCATGGAGGCGAGCCTTTAGGTTGATCCACGTACTTGATTATTTTCTTATTTTATTTATTTTTTCTTTCTGCCATAATAATTTGGTACTAAATACTTAACAAGTTGTATTAGAGTAGCTAATATTGCAACAAAATATATATACATCCTTTATTTCACTGAACTTTGGAAGTATATTAATAATCTGAGGTTTAATTTCATAGTTATTTGTAATAGGTTGAGGCATCTGATGCAATAAGGCTGGATAGACCCAACTGGATAACATGAATTCTTAAAGATTCGAGGCTAATTGGTTTCTTCTATTTTAGAGATTTTAGGCTTGAAGCATGAATTGAATCGATTCTAACTAGTCGACCTGATGTCCTTCTCCATGAGGGAAGTGGAAAATTCACTTTATTTTTTTTTTGAATTTTACTAAAAGATTAAAATTAAATGTGGGTTTTTCTTATTTTTTATTTTTTTTGTTTTCAATCAAGTTTTGAGTCAAGAGAAGAGAAGAGAAGAGAAATTTTAACTAGGGTTCTTCTAACTCTAGATAGCTCCCAACTACCAAGGTTGTCTTTGAGCACTCCAAGTTTGAAATCGACTAACCAAATTGGCCAAGTAAGTGTAAGATTGATGGGAGGCTACTCGTACTTTTGCAATAGAGCTAATTAACCATCTTTCTTCAGAACATAGATTTTGACCACTTTCCTAAACACCGATAGGCCAACCAACCTGAACCCGATCCAACTCTTGGTTCTTTTGTCCTAATGAGCTCGGATGTCTCTAGGGTTGACATCTAATTGATTTTATTTGAGGGTTAGGATTAATGCAAATGAGAGAACTTGTTTGTGGGTTAAGGAAGGATTATGAAATCCCCACATAATCTTGTTTAGATTTATGCCCTTAAAGTAGTTACATATGCTTATGTACAATCAATAAGAACAAATAAATTTTAATTAATAACTAATAATAATTAAGATCTAAGTACTATATGAAAAAGAAAAGAATAGGTTAGACTATATACCTGGCTTCCAGCACTCACCAACTTAATGTAAAGCAAGATAAAGAAAATAAATAAGAAATACTAAAAATTAAAAAGCACAAAGAGCAAAAATTTAGACAAATTAAAAACATTCCAATTACCAAGCAATGATGCTAAAAACTTGATGTGTCTTAAAAGTATAACTGCAAGCACATGGTATGCAGGGTAGCATGTTCGGTGAGTATGGATCGACCCCATGAGGAGTTGTGTGATTGAATACATCAAACTGTTGCTTAGATAAGCTTTAACAAGGTGATAGTGATGATTTATATTAAAAACTATTAATATAAAAAAAGAGATGCAGGAATATAGTTTTTAAAAGATCTTAGGTTTTTGAATCCATTAGACCAATGATTTAGAGAGCTTTCCTATGGGTTCTCTTATGGTGTCTTTTTGAGTTCTCTGATTAAGGTGCAAAGCATGAACAAGCATGAATCATGAAGAGACTTAACTCAACTATGATCCATCAAGTATTGCTCTTTATCCTAATTAAGAGACTCTTCTTTCAACTTCTTCTCTTGTATTACTCAAGTATGAGCTATGAAGGGACTCAAACTCAATTATAACCTATCAAGCATTTTCACAAGGAAGAAGAGAAAAAGATTTATAAAACTTTGAGTCTTCTGCCTATTACCCCTTTTTGCATCAAATCAAGCATGAAATATGAAAGGATTAAAACTCAACTATAATCCATCAAGTCTCTTGGCAAGAAGTTATAAAAGAAGAAGGGCTCTAAACATTAGAAGCATGTAAAGAAATCTAAAGAAAAAGACTTCTAATCATGGCTTAGTTTCATTGCAAATCCCAGAGGGTTGCTTAGCTAGACATGATTTTGATGGAGGTGTAGGAAGAGATTAAAAATATTTAAAAAAACTAATTCTAGTATTGAAAAGTAATTGCAAAAATAAAAGAAATTGCAAGGAAATGAAACTATCCTAATGCTGAATTTACATGTTGTAGAATTTAACTTGCATTAAAAAAAATATTGCTGGAATATTAAAACCTTGATTACAATAAACTTCCAACTCCTAAACCATTAATAGGGCTTGGAGTTGGATTCAAAACAAAAATTAAAACAAAAGAGAGAGAAAAACCTAAACTAGGATCTCTTCTCCTAGCCTTCCTCTATAGAACTTTTTAATTCTCGCACCTCCCTCTAGCTGACTCTCCTTCTCGTATTTTGGGAGGGTGGAAGAAACTAAAAATAAGGTGGATAAAGAATTTAAAGGTTGGGTATTCCCATCTATTATGTAGGCCACTACTGGAGCTATGGTGTGTAGAGAGAGATATCTAAGAGTAGAGGCATTATGGCCTTTTTATAGGTGTTAGGAAGAAAGAGTTTTTTCATGATTTTTAGATGTGGGACTAATGATGTGAACAAGGGTCTAAAGAGATGGATGGATGAGATTTAAGAGAAAGGAAGGATAAGGCAATCAGTTGAGGCTCTAACATAATTTTCAAAAATATATATTTTTTTACTTTTCCACATTCACATGCTAGGCTCTTTCCGCGTTTAGTCTTTCTTTTTCTCCCGCATTCCTTGCTGCTTTTGCTCCCACATTCGTGGGCACCGTGGCCATGCACAAGGCCAACATGCCTAAAACTTTCTTCAGAAATAATTCCCAAAAGCAAATAATTGTTTCTCCTTAATCCTGTGCACATCCTCAGCATTTTTTTCTTCCAGCGTCTGAAGCTTTCTTTCCTTTCTCAAAGGAAATTTTTGTTTCCTTCAAATGCCGTGTACATCCTTTATTGTTTCTTAAACAATTACTTCATTTGTTGTAATATCACATGTATCCTTCTTTCTTTCATGCCACATGCCCATATCTCTTCTTTCCTTTTCTTTTGAACCTCATGGCCCATGTTCGCTCCAAATTTCATGTAGTCCATTTCTAATCTTAGTGCACACTAGCTTGGATTTGAAGATTGGTTGATTTGAAAATAAATCATAGTACTTGTCAGGTTTCCTAAAAATAGAACATAAAAAGTATCAAATACTAAATAATTGAAATTAAATAACTAAGATATCAATGCTTTTTATGTTAAATTATTATACTTATTAGCCATGCTCGCATGTCCTGGGCCGGCCTGTGCTACTGCGGGCTCCTCTGTTGTTGCTATAGGTCGAATTCAAGATGCTAACACTTAATAATCTCCACCTCAACTCAACATTCGACTTCTATCTAACTTTTAGAACTTTTAGATCATTTTGCCTCCATGCCTTGAGGCATATACCTAACTACTCATGGATGGACAAATATAAGAGTTAAGCTAGGCTGCTCGATACCATATCCATCATATGCTATGATCTACCTGACCTGAGACCTACGCGAGATTGCCTCCTGTGGTAATAGGAACTTCATCCTACGACATCGCCTGTCATCCTCCTAAGTCTTCCATCTTGTATCCAATCCATCTGCACCTAGAGCTCCACCTCGTGTTGAGCTCTCACTAGCACCTAAAACTCCACCTCACACTGAGGTCCCTATCAAAAAGTAGTGTCCTCTATACTTTCTTTTCCTTATAAGAATCATGCTGCCAAGCATAATCTTCAGGATTTCATCATCAGCTCTCCATCTATAGCTGTTTGAATCTAGTCTGCTTAGTGAAATTAGATTTCTCTTAAAATTAGATATATATCGGATCTCATCTAATTTCTTTACTACTTTATCATGTGTTTGCAAACTGACGGTCTCAATGCTCTTGATCACATAGCTCAATCAATCCAGTAAATGAATAGCACCCTCACTGCTCTTTAGAAACTCAAACAGCTCCTCTCTATGACAAATATGATATGAACATGCTGAATCTAAAATCTACTAATGGAAAGAAGTAGATGCTAGATGTATGCCCTAGAAGTCAGATTGGCTAACACTTATAATGTTAGATATATGTGCCCTAGAAGCCAGAATTGGCTGACACTTGTAATACACTTCTAAGGGCAAAATTGTAATTTTGACTATAATTAATGAAATGGGTTATTTTCTATCACACATGTGTATTTAGTGTCTGTGATACATCCTTTGAGTTAATGGTAATGATAATTCATATTTTCAAGAGTTGAAAATTTAAGACATGAATAATCATTATTAACTCATAAACAGCTCCCGACCATAGGATCATCACGAGGATGGTAATTGATCCGGAAGGTTGGTGTACGATCGCTTCTCTTTAGTAGATGAGTCTTGAGTCTACGGTGTGGAGACACTGGAGCGAGAGTACAGGTACTCGTTAGAGAACGAGGGCACTGAGCGTGACCACCTTGAGTAGTCATTAGGGAGTCTACCTTCTCGTCAATGACTGACTCGATGCTGCAGTAGTGTATCTGGTTCTTTGACCTGAGATGCATCGGCAGTTCACCTTGAGGGTGTTATAGTTTGACTACACCATTACTCGGTCTCCTAGCCATATGGAACCCTGAGGTGTATGTTGGCTATAGCATGTTCATTGTAGGAACTGGATTGCATCAAGATGGGATCTATCTACCTCGGTGGTAGAGGAGTAGCCCTATGATGATCATGAGAATCAAGTCCAGAAATCCATGGCCATGGTAGAGTGAAATAATAGAAAGAGTTTCTATTTAGATTTTCACATTGGACTCGAATCGAATGATTACATCATATGACAGAGACTAGGGTTTGACGAGTTCACCTTAACCCTAATCTGATCGGGGCTCAAGATAGAAGAACTTAATCACACAGGTAGCTGCACCAAGAGGTTCGCATTCAAGCTCTGATGGGTTGCCACCATATACTGCTAGGTGTCACTGGTGGATTTTGGGAGCAATTAGAATGATTTAGATGATCGATCATTCTAGCTGTTCGAATCAGAAGAGTTCTGATCCATCGAAAGGAGTTTCGATGATGTCTATGATAGAGATCATGACATATCCCATTACCATACAGAACTGAACCTAACTGGGTCACACAAATAAGGGTTTGGAATCTGGTGATCATCAATTGAACTAATCTAGTTCAATTGATCTGAATGAGATTCAATTAGGTTCAAGGAAATCGTGCTAGCACTCGATTGAACCTAACGTTCTTCTTTTTACTATCATAAATAAGTTATCCTGACTGAGCCAAAGGAGTTTGTGCTCAATCAGAGGCCTTCATATGGTCTGACTGGAGGTTGTCCAAGTCAGAATAGGTTGTCTTATTTGTAAGACATTACCTGCCATTTTTGGTCACCTGCCATTTCTTGTTCTTTGACTTTGGTCAAAAGTCTACCTTTGACTGGTCAAACGTTGACCATTCACCCTTTGACTTTTGACCACATGTCATGCACCTATTGGAGAGCTGGTGGGGGCCTGTCCCCCTGCCAGAACCTGGCAAGGAGAAGGGCGCACGCCAAGGGTGGCGTGAGCCCAAGTAGGAGGCGCCTAGGAGTCCTTGTTGGACAAGGACTCCACCTCCCTTTTGGATTCCAATCAGAGTTCTACTAAGAATCCAGTTTGACTGGTCTTAGGCACCCTCTAAGGAGGAATCCAGGGGTCTCTATTCCAACCAATCAGATTTAGATCTGATTTCACAAAGGGTTGTGATTGGTTGAGAGGAAGAGGAGTTGGATCACAATAGGTCTATAAATAAGACCCTGCGCCCAACCCTAATTCCAATGCTATTAGACACGCCCCAAGGCTGCCTCTCCCCTCCTTCTCCATGCCATAGTCTCTTCTCCCCTTGCTCTCCACGTCCAAAAGTGTTTTGGATTTAGGTTGGTGCGATTCAGATCAAGGAAAGGCGATCAAAATCAAGAAGGCTGCGCTGCTGCAAAAGGATGACTGCAGATCTTCAAAAGAGTTTTGAAGATCCTCCAGATCAGATCCAGATCTGATTTTTGGAGGTGTGATAGAGAAGAAGAGGTTCTCCAGATCCAACCCGAGTGGATACCGGTAGAGGCCAGGCGCTTGCGTGGCTTAGATCCAGAACCTTCCGCTGCAATCAGGATCATCTACAGGGTAATAGGATTACCCAAATCAGGTAAATTAAATTTGATTTAATTTATCTTATTTTATTTTATTTATTAAAATAATAAGAATCAGATCTGAAATTTATCAAGATCTGATTAAGATCAAGAGAAAATTTTTGAAATATATCTCTTGATCTAATCAGATCTGAACGAACCTGGACCGGGAAATCAGGATTTCCCTTCAACTGGTATCAGAGCCATGGTTCTAAATTGTTTAGATCTGATTTTAATTTTATTTTAATTAGAAAATAAAGTGATTTCAGATGTCACATGAGATGTGATCAGATCTGAAATCAGAAAAATTAAAATTAAATGATTTGGATCTAAGAACATGAAGATATGCATGACTAGTTCTAGAATAGAATAGTTCTATAGAATAGTTTTGCATGTCTTTGATTTAATCTGATTAAATCATATTTTAGATCTTCTTATTTACTGTTTTCTAATATTATAAGTGTTATAATAACATCTGATAAACAGCAAATAAAAATTATTTAATTTTAAATATCATATGAGATATGATAGATGCATGACTAGACTAATTGTAGAATAATTCTACATAATTATCTAGATTAGAATTTATTTTGATTAGATCAATTTAAATCTAATTTTTCAGATTATTATGTGATAATTTAGATCTGAAAATATGCATGATTTGATACATGAGATGTATGCAAAATATGCCTTGATTAGATCTAAATTTGTATATGAGATATATGATATAGATCTATAACTGTTTTGTAGTATTGAATGTTCCTGATTAAGGCGTTCCTCTTGGCCGTCCGGTCATAAGAACGAAGAAGGGTTTAAAGGCCCTCTCTTCCCATTCGATGGGGTGTTCTTATGACGTGTAGGGGTGCTGCGTGTTCATCCTTAATCAGAAACCCAAAACTTACTTTCTGCAAAACCCTAGATCCTGAAACCCTAGGATTTATTGTGCATATTTTGTTTATGAACCCAACTTAATTAAGAATTAAGTTTATGGAATATTAATTAGGTCTAAAATTGAGAATTTCAGATCTAAGACATATTCATAATACTGGGTTCGGGCTTGGGTAGCTCAATTAGGTCTAAGCGGTTGATCAAACTGAATCAAGAGTTGGTTAGATGGGATCAACAATGCTTAAATTGACCAGCCTAATAGGATTAAGTCTGGGTCAAGATCGAGTCACGATCAAGCAAGACCTAATTAGGCTCAAGAGGTTAGAGTCTGGATTGTAGGCTAACCCAATTGGTTCTGACTCAATAATTTGGTGTCTAAGGTAAGTTTGGCACAGACGACCGACTGGTTTTTAATTGGAAGCTACTCGACCTGAATGCGTTCTTGTGCGAGTTAACGGCATATTCCTTCCACCGGTCTCACTTACCTGGCCATATCTGTTGACACAGTTCTGATCTGAGGTGGTCAATAATCCGAGCTGACCCATGCCACTAGGTTAGTCATAATTGTTATGACTAAGCCAAGTCTAGTTTAATGAGACCTGAATCAATTCTCCCTAAGAAAAGATTAAGTCCGAGGTCTTCCACCATTGTAGACGTGCGGGCCCTTCCCGGGGTTGATTGTTCTCAGCTGGATACAGTGGCTCAGTTGCATCGGGAAGACGCAACCATGTCTATTAGGCATTGGATGCTATGGGCTGGAGGATGAGTTGGGCTCAATATTTCGGATACGGTGAGAGACCCAATTAGGAACCCAGTCTATGCAAATGGTGGGTCTGACTTAACTAAGGAGTGGATCAATATTCCGGATACGGTGAGATTCATGAATTAGAGACCAAGTTTGGGTACACCATGATTAGAGAATCATTGAACAAGAGTTGTTCACTCATTGGCTAACCCATCACCAATAACTGTTAGGTGAGGTGATGAGTCAGTTGGTGAGACCGCACCACCCACTAGAAATCATCAATCGCAGAGATTTTTGCATCTCTACAAAGGGAGTGTAGGGATCCGAGAAAATAGTGGGAGCTAATTTGTTTAAAAATAAAATCCCTAAACAAATTGGTCAAGTGAAAATTACAGTATCTAACTAGAATCTTTGACTCTCTACAGGAAAATGTCTGCGTCCAACCCACTGGCACGTATCCTAGACACACATAGACTGACTGGACCCAATTATAAAGATTGGCTCAGGAACTACAAAATTGTTTTGGGTTCAGAGAAGTTAACACATATTTTGGACCAGGACCCTCCCACCTTACCAGCTCGTCCATCCACTGAACAGAGAGCATCTCTGGAGAAATGGATTGACGAAGACAATAAGGCCAGATACTACATGTTGGGCTCGATGTCTGATGAGCTCCAGCGCCAACATGAAGATATCGGGACTGCTCGCCAAATGTTGGCTCACCTGCAGGAGATGTTTGGTGAACAGAGTCGCGCAGCCAAATATCAAGTCACGAAACGACTTTTTAAGGCTAAGATGCGTGATGGGCAGTCAGTCCAAGATCACTGTCTGACAATGATCAAGGACATGGAAGAGCTTGAGAAGCTCGGTGTGAAGTTGGACTTGGACTTGCAGAATGATATTATTCTGCAATCCTTGACTGATGCATATGGGCAATTCATCATGAATTACCACATGCATAAACTTCAGAATTCCTTGGCCGAGTTGATGAATATGCTGGTTACCGCTGAGCTTTCTATGAAAGGTTCTAAAGGCTCAGTTCTTGCTATGGAACGGACTTCTTCCAAAAGAAAGTCTTATGGAAAGAAAAGGAAGTCTGTGAAAAAGCAAAAGGTAGAAGGATCAAAGAAGAAGAAGGCAGAACCGAAGAAGAAGGTCGATGGCAAAGGAAAGTGTTTCCATTGCAACAGCAACGGCCATTGGAAGCGGAACTGCCCTACTTACCTGGCCACCCTGAAGAACAAGAAGGAAGGTCCTTCTGGAGGTATGCTCGTTATTGAGTCTAACCTTACGATTTCTTCTGCATCCAGTTGGGTGCTTGACTCTGGTTCTAGTGCTCATCTGTGCACTTCTATGCAGGGTCTTGAGGATAGCAGGAGGCTGAGGGATGGAGACATGATCCTACGCGTCGGTAATGGAGCAAGAGTTGCTGCAGTAGCCGTGGGAACATACCCTCTGCGATTACCATCTGGTTTAGACTTAGTTTTAAAAGACTGTTATTATGTGCCTGCAGCTAGCAGGAATTTGATTTCTGTTTCATGCTTAGCACAAGAAGGTTATGTGATCACCTTCTTTAAGGACCATTGTAACATTCTTTATGAAAGAAATAAAATTGCAAATGGTTTCCTTGTTAATGGTCTTTATCAGTTGCATATTGATGTACCTATTTTAACTATCGAGCAAAACGTGAATGCCAAACGACCTAGGGATAGTCCAAACGACAGATATCTATGGCACCTGAGATTGGGTCATATAGCAGAAGATAGGATTAACAAATTGGAGAAAAATGGGCTATTGAGTCCATTGACTTTTGAGTCATATCCAACTTGTGAATCTTGTCTTCAAGGCAAAATGACTAAACTCCCTTTTGTTGGACATGGGGAGAGGGCCACAGATCTCCTTGCCCTAGTACATACTGATGTGTGCGGCCCATTCGATGTGCCGGCTAGAGGCAATTTTGTCCACTTCATTACCTTTACCGATGATCTGTCTAGGTATGGGTATGTGTATCTTATGAGACATAAGTCTGAAGCCTTTGAAAAGTTCAAAGAATTCAGACATGAAGTAGAAAAATAAACTGGAAAACCCATTAAGGTTCTTCGATCAGATCGAGGAGGTGAATACCTTAGCCGGGAATTCCTAGACTATCTTAAGGAAAATGGCATAGTCTCTCAATGGACTCCACCAGGAACACCTCAACTCAATGGGGTTTCAAAACGGAGAAATCGGACTCTATTGGATATGGTTCGATCCATGATGAGCTTCACAGACCTCCCAGATTTTCTTTGGGGACATTCATTATTAACTTCTATCTATTTACTGAATAGGATTCCCTCTAAAACCGTTCCTACCACACCGTATGAGATATGGCACGGTAAGAAACCAAGTCTGAGCCATCTCAGAATTTGGGGTTGTCCGGCTTATGTCAAAAGACAACAAGTGGACAAGTTAGAGTTTAGGTCCTTTAGAGCTCGATTCATAGGATATCCTAAAGAGTCATTAGGATACTATTTCTACATTCCAGAAGACCATAATGTGATTGTGAGTCGACATGCCATATTTCTTGAAAAATAGTTTATTCAAGATAGTCGCGCTGGAAAGCAGATTAAGCTTGATGAGAAAGTCTCACAAGCAGAAAGAGCTAAGGACCAAGTGGAACCAAATCAGGTTGAGCCAATAAGAACACTACCTCCTCCACCTCGTAGATCGGAAAGAGTTTCCCATCCCCCTGAAAGATACTTAGGTATTATTTCAGAGGATGTAGAGGAAATGTTCCTCATAGGTAATGGTGCTCATGGTGATGATCCCAAAACCTACAACGAGGCGATATCAGATATCGACTCCGAGAAATGGCTTGAGGCAATGAAGTCAGAGATCGACTAGATGCACTCAAACCAAGTCTGGACCTTGGTAGATCCACCAGAAGGTATAGTACCTATTGGGTGTAAATGGATCTTCAAGAGAAAGATTGGTGCAGATGGGAATGTGGGGACATTCAAGGCTAGACTGGTGGCAAAAGGTTATAGTCAACGTGAAGGCATTGACTATCAGGATACCTTTTCCCCGGTAGCTATGCTAAAATCCATCCGCACATTGCTTGCCGTTGCAGCCTATTTCAATTATGAAATATGGCAAATGGATGTGAAAACGGCATTCCTAAATGGATATCTTGAGGAAGATATCTATATGGAACAGCCGCTAGGTTTCACATCCAGTGATACTGATCACAAGGTTTGCAAGTTGCAAAGGTCCATATATGGACTTAAGCAAGCATCTCGGAGCTGGAACACTCGTTTCAATGATGTGATCAAAAAGTTTGGTTTCATCAAAAATGAAGAGGAACCATGTGTTTTCAAAAGGGTCAGTGGGAGCGCTGTTGTCTTCCTCGTATTGTACGTGGATGACATCCTCCTTATTGGGAATGATATTCCCATGTTGACATCAGTCAAGATGTGGTTGTCTAAGGAATTCTCCATGAAAGACCTAGGTGAAGCATCCTTTATTCTAGGAATTAAGGTCTATAGGGATAGACCGAATAGGATGCTAGATTTTGATACCATTGATTAAGGATCTTAGTACCAAATTATTATGACAGAAAGGAGAAGGAAATAAAATAAGAAAATAATCAAGTACGTGGATCAGCCAAGGCTCACCACATGGGGATGCAAGCTCACTTTTGAAAAAAAAAAATAGGTAATAGAGTGAGAACATCCCACTCTAACTAACCGTACACAAATCTCTTTCAAAACCAGGAAGCTTACTCAGCAAAGCCTCTCTAAAATCTAAAGAAGATCCTTAAAGCTTAAAGATGCTCTACTTCACACTCTCGTGCATGGATATGCTTGGATGCAACTATTTGCTTCTCTCTCTCACGAGAACGACACTACTTGGCACTCTGGCCAAGCTCTCTCGTATGGGCTATCTGAGCCTCTCTACATTGCCTCTCAACCCATTGTATGCCATCCCCGCTCTCTACAGACCTATCAAACCCCTTTAAATAGGATGAGAATCCTTTTCACAAGAGTCTAATAGACTTTTTCTCCTAATATGGTTTGAACATGATTGATGGAGTCTTTGAATGTTTCTCAACCTTCCAGATCAATGATCATAATTCTCCATGGCCATTGCATCCTATGTCTAATGTGTAACTCTATGACCTTGGATTAATCACAAATCCGAGTCCAAATAGAAATCCCATCATGTTCTATTTGTCTCCATCGAGCTGGCCTATTAGAGATTGAGCTGGCCTCGACTACGTCTTCCAAACTCCTGCTTTCTTCTACTTGAGAGGGCCGGACTCATGTGGGTTTGACCAGCTCGATTACAGTCCAGCTGACTCGACCCTATATCCAACGCTAGCTTCGACTACTTGCTGTATGATTCTCACTCTATTGTGGATCAAATTCAAGGCATCAAAATTCTAAACATATTCACTAGGGAATTTGATAAGGTTTATGCACTTGAGTGCTGCAACACACTTTTCTGAGGATGAGATCAAAACTGAGGCTAATCAATTTACTCTAAGGATAATACTAAAAATTTTCATATATAGCCTACCCAAATCAATCCACATAATCAGGAGGAATTTTGATATAAGGATCTTCTAAAGAAACTCTTCCCCTTCATAAGAAGTGATAGGAATTACATAAAATGAGCATTAACAATTCTACACTAGCTGGTGAGTCATTTCGGAAATGCTCTTGATCACTTTAAGAACATCTTAAGTCAATGCCCACACCTGGAATTGAAGACCTGGAGGTCTGTGTCAATAATCTACTGAGAGGCTAGACTCGAATTCAAGAACCATCTAAGTCTATGTGCCAAGATCAATTAATGTATAAAAAACCTCAGTGAGGCCTGGAACAATTTCATACAAGACGTAGCACAGCAAGACTCTACGTGGAAATTGACTAGAAGCTGAATGATCCATATCCATTAAGAAGTGGAATGCATCAGAGCGATTATCCAGCCATAGACAGCAAAAATTGCTGCTTTGAACATGGTAGGTTTAGAGGCCTTCACACTCAGAGACTAGCCAATGTAAATACTTAGTATCTACATCATTAAATGGGTGTAGTGCACCAAACCATGCTTAGAGGGATGTCCTCTCTTGATGAAACCCAACTGAAACCACATTTTGCAACAGATGAATGTTGCAAAACCAAAAACCATGAATAACTCCTATGCACACCACATATAACCTAAGATGAGGAATTATCCAAACTTTTCATGGTTCATAAGGCTTAAACTCAGGCGGTCTAGCTTTACAGTCTAACAAGCCTAACCCAATACTGAACATTGCGACAGGATTTAACAATGATGAAAAAAGACTAATATGCTACAAAAGAGTTGTAGAGATTCCTTGGCAAAATCAACTGCTGATATAAATACATCTGAAACTTTATGCAACCTGGGCCAACTTTTGAATGCCAATACTTAAGCCATTACTTGATTAAAAATGCAACTAGGTCAAGCTAGCCTCTACTATTTAGTTAAGATGAGAGAGAGAGATAGGTTGCTAAGGGCCATCTGAATACATCCTAAGAGCCAGAATGATTCCATAACCAACACGAAAACTAAGCAACCACAGGTGAATGCAATTCACACCTAGGTTAGCGGAAAATAAGTGGACAATAAGGTAGGTATGGCTTGATGAGTCAAGAATACTTATTGTTGCTCGTGGGTAGCAACCAAGAGGGGGGGCTGAATTGGGTTCCTTAATATAAGCTTTGTCCAAATTTAAACTCTAAGCAATTAATGTGCTTTGATTTTAATCTAAGTGTAATGATGAGATGTAATATAATATGAGCAGTGAATTAAGATAACAAAATTCAAACTATGAAAGTAAAGTAAGAATTATAGCATGCAAAGTATATAGAGAGATAGAAGAAAAAATACAACACAAACACACAAAGATTTAAATGGTTGGAGCAATCCACTCTCCTACCGGTCCACTTTCCCAAATTTTTTTTTGGAAAATTTCTACTATAATCAATTCTTGATTACAGTGTGTTTGTTTTCCCAAGCTCACAAAATAACCTAGTTGATTTTCAAGGAGCACCAGACCCAAAATTTAACACTATTAGTTTTTTCGGATTCACTAACAATCCAGTTGGGTTTTTCGAGATCATTCAACAAATTCAACAATGTCCAAACTTTCGTACTTGGATGGCTTAAATCCCAAGTTTCTTTCCCCGCAAAGAAACTTATAAAGAACATCAAAAATACAAGTAAAGGTTTTAGGCATAATAAAAAAAATAGAGTATAAGCTCATTTTAAATCTACAGAGAACAAGTAACGATAACTGTGCCTCGATTGAAGCTTGGCTTTTCTTCAATTATCTTGAGAGGATGTAAAAGATGTTGAGAAGATTATTTTTGAAGGTTTATCGGAAATCTATGCCACACTCCTCTTTTTTCTTTTTTCTTTGGTATTCAATGTTCCTCACAAAATTCATAAAAGATTCTGCTCTCTAAATCTCTTATCTCTTCTTCTATTTTTCTTTTCAATTGGATTCTCCATTCTTCTTTAACATAACTAATTTAGAGAAGGTTGGAGTGAGAGTTTTTAAGCGTTGGAAGCTCTGAAATTAGCCTCATTGGGTCGAAAAATAGCCTTTGAAAAATTATCTGTTGAGTGTCTCGTAGATCGAAGACCTCTCGATTTTTCAATGAGACCTCTTAACCAAATTTCGATGACTTCTCTCAATTTTTCATGAAATGTCTCACTAGAACACATGAGATCTCTCAGAAATCTGGGAGACCTCTCGCTCTCAGAGTAAAACAAATAAAGTTTACTATTCTTCTGAGAATGAGACGTTCTTGAGTCACTTGAGACCTCTCGAGAACTGTGCCAGATACTAATTTCATTGTGAGACCACTTGAGAGCTTTCGAAAAAATCTGAGACATCTCAAAAATCCTGACTGTCATTTTTCTTCAATGTTTGACTTTCAACTTGAGTTTTCCTTGGCACCCCAAACTCTTTTTATCAACATAATTGCTAACGTTCAATTTTAATTTATCTTCTTTCAATCATTAACTTTCTTTCATACAACAAGCCATCCAAATATGTGTGAATTTGCTCTTTAAGTATTTTGAGCAAGACATCTTGAGAGAAATTTATTCTTACAGATAAATTCTCATTTTGAATACTTGAAAAATCCTAACACATTCTTGAAATATATGATTAGATACATAAATATACTCAATATTTTTAGGAATTATATCAAAATTCAATCTCAGGGTCAAACAATCTTTCCCTTTTTGATGATGATAAAATCTTGAGTATATTACATAATAAAGCAAAAATAATCATATTTCTATGCATTTTGCTAAAAAAATATCATAAAGTTATAGAATTAACCAATGAATGAGTACTTCATGATGTTTCAATTATCTTTTGGTTCATGCACATATTCATATACTCATAAAAAAATATTTCAATTCATATCATTGGTATTAAGTTTTTATTTCAAGCATTAATTACAATTAATTTGAGTCTTCTTCAAGCATATACTCAACATTCCTCTCCTCCTTTTAACAGCATCAAAAAGCTATGGGCAAAAAGAAAAAAAAAAAATAAAAAAATAATCATACAAAATTAATAATATGATTGTATCAAGTAAGAATTAACATAAGTTTAGAAAATTAATTTATATGAGTCTCAAAATAACATCAAAGCATTAAATTGAGGAGTGTATTAAATTCATGAAATCCAATTTTTAAATGAAATCATCTTCCTTTTTGAAAATTTATCATTTGACTCATAAATAAGTTTTCAAATATTATTTTTATTTAGAAATTAGCTTGAATTTTAAATATATATGATTTCCTTCTTTTTGAATGAATTATGATCTTTATTCAGATTTTTAAAATATTATTAATTTTAAGTTTTAAGAGGAGTAGAGCTTTTTCAAATATCTTGGAATATGAAATCAAGATAATATATACATTAATTTCTATTTTTTCTTTTCTTAAGAAATTTTGGTCAATTAAATTGAAAAAGGGTATTGTTCAAAAAATGTATCGAAGCAAAAGTAAAATAATAGTTCAAGATAAGATAGTCATTATTTCAATTTCATTGCTTTAAGTAAAATATTATTTCAAAACAATAATTCATAAGAATTTTCCAATGGCAACATGAAGAAAATTTAGGATTCAAATTTAAATTTTCAAAAAAAGGATCTTTAAAATTTATTCTTTGGGAGTAAGAATATATTTCTTAATTAAGTTTAAAAAATTTTTTAATCAAATCAAGTTAGAAATATCTTCTTTCCTCTATTTTTCTAACTATAGAAAAGATAATTTACTTTTCAACTTTTCTTTCCTTCTTATTTCAAATCAAGCAAATTCAACACGAAATTTAACCATAAATTTTCAGATTTTTAAAATTTAAATATATTTAATTTTAAAGGATCTTTTTTATTTAAATTTGATTACTTTTTTCGTTAATTTTTCTTCTCCCTACTTTAAAAATAGAGTTTATTTCTTTGAAAGATTTTCTTGTACCAATTTAAACTAAGTTTTAGATTTAAATCAAGATCTTTCTTAGGTTTCAATACCATTTAAATATTAATTTGAAATTCAGTTTGATACCATGATTTTAGTTTGAATTAAATAAGGATGAATTGATTCAAATGTTAAACAGTTTAAGGATTTAGAATGATAAATCAATTTGATGATATCAGCAAAAATTAGTTAAGGCAATTCATAAAAAAATTTTAGTCATTCTTCAAAAAGATTCATTTTTTCCTTTTCAAAGAAATATCAAGCAATAGATTTAGAAAAGTATGGTAATTTTTGCATTTATTTCAAATGATACTCATATCAAACATATAGTGTATAAAATCATACTTGAACAAAGGCATTCTTTCTTCTTTGCCAAAAAGATAAATTCAATCAGATACATGGCAATAGTAGGTTTGTTTGTTTTTAACTATCAAATAATTGAAAAACATGAAGTTCTCTATTAAATATTTAGCAATTTTAAACATTTCATATTCCAATAAAAATTTTAATTTAAATTTTTAATTATAAAATTATATGAAGAGACTTAAAATATTATGCTAAATTTTAAAATAAACCATTTCATCCTAGATGATTATTATTGAGGAGGAGGCATATTAAATCATTAAAATCAAAGCATTCAAATTATTGCAGCACAAAATCATCATAATTATTCAAAACTGAAAGGAGTTATTCATATGCATACATATTAATAAATTATTAAATTAATACAAAACTTTCAATTCATTTAGAGTTATAATCATATTTTAAGCAATTGATAAATCATCAAAAATCAATCAAACATGGCTTAATTAATTATGTAAATTAATAATTAAATATATCTAGTAAAAAATTGGCATGGTGTGAGAATAGTTAGATTACCAATGGGCACCACATCTATTTTCATTTTCAAGGCATCCATAAAAATTTTCTTCTTTTAGCTTCATGACCGATATCACAAAAACTCAAGGTACCCAAGTTTTCTTGGGTCATTGAAGTTAGTACTCAAGATTTCTTTTTGGAACCCAAATTTGGTCATAACCAAAGTATGGCCAATTTTTAAATTGCATTCAAAATTTTTTTGCCAATTTTAGCAAGTCATTTAATTGAATGATTTTTCAGTTAAGCCTTATGAAAGATTTACTCCTTGGAATTTGCTGTTTCTGTTGAAATATTAAGTATTAGTTTCTATTTTTTATTTGAAAACAACCCATTAATTTTACCATAGATGGGGATTTTTGAATACAATGGTAAACTTTTGAGCTATTAGTTTCAAAATCTCATTCTCTTCTTAAATTTCTTATTTTTCTTCCCAGAAACTTTTTTCTTTTCAATGAAAGATTTTTCATTTTTCTTTTAGAAAGATTTTAGAATATCATTTTCTTTTTAAGTTCTAAGAATTTCTTTATCTAAAGAATTTTTAGATTTTATCAGATTTTCTTTTTTCTTTAGCTATAAGAATTCTTTTCTTATTATTAAATGAATTATTTTTTTTAGCTTCCTGCTTTTCTGTCCATAACTTTTTAAATTCATACATAAGTTTCATTAAAGGACTTCTTTTGAAGGCTCATCAAATGTAAATTCAAAAGAATTAATCAATATTTACCTCATCATTTTGAGCCATCAAATCAGGATTTACAATACTTTCTTCCTTTTTTCTCATTTTTTCTTCTTTGGTTGCTCCCCCTTTAATCAATGCTTTCTTTTTTTTTATTTCTTCTTTCTTTCTCTTTTCATCCTATGAGCCATGAGCATCATGCTTGGGGTTGAGCTTCTTTTCTTCTTGGGAGCTGTGATTTTCTATTTGATTTGCTCCCTTCATAAACCGCAATCTCCCATACATGTTTTGCTGAAATAAATGAAGAAATGCATTTCAAATACATTAACTCTATTGAGTAAAAGTAATTCATAGGCCTTAGCTTTAAGTTGGGTCATTTCTTTATCACTGCCTTTCAATGCTTTGGGGCTGTGAGCATCCATTATAATTCTTCCATAGGTAGTAATCATGTGCTTATATGAGATGCGGCGATGCGTGCTTTTCTAATAACATAATGTGGAGAACTAATAAATGTGGAGGTCTATTATAGAATATCCTTCACTAAACAAAGACTCATTTGGTTGCCATAATCTGAAGGAAAAAATCTTATTTTTTACATTTAAGGTTTTTCAGATCTGATTGGATTAAGAGAGATATTTTAAAATTTTTTTTTCTAAGATCCTAATCAAATTTGAGATTTCTTCAGATCTAATCTTATTGAATCTTAATAAAATTTAAAATAAATAAAAATTAAATTAAATCTAATTTATTATACCTTTATTTTGGCATACATCTAATTATCCATGATACTCGATGTTTTATCTGAGATTTCTGGACGTAGCAAGCAAGCGCCTGGCCTCTGTCGATAATCACTCGATTAGAATTTTGAAGATCTTTTTTTTTTCAATCAATCCTCCAAAAATCAGATCTAGATCTAAATCTTAAGGTCTCCAAAAAACTCTTTTGAAGAATAATCATTATCTCTTGTAGTTAGTGCTGCCTTCTTCCTTTCCCTATTTGCCTTTCACTTGTTGGATCACACCTAACTCATGCCAAAAAACTCTTCGGGCATGGAGAGGAGAGACGAGGACCAGAGGGTGGCATGGGGAAGAAGGGAGAAAGCTTTTGTGTTATGGGCTAAGGGTTTAGAAGCTATTTTATTTTAGCTAGATTAGGGTTTATATAGTACCCTATTGCGCCATACAATGCCACATATCCCGGCCAATCATGATCCTTTTTGTGCAATTAGCATCTAAATCTGATTTGGTGGAATGACATCATCTAATCTAATTTAGATTAGAGGTCTTCTCAAAAATTTTCTTAGATGATGCTAAGACTGGTGTCAAATTAAAAACCTATTTGGCCCATTTTTGTTTGATTTCCCTGAAAAACTAGATTTCCATCTGTATGAGGACTTCCAAATCTTATCCATCATGGGGCACACGCCTCCTAGGATGGCCCCTTGCCCTTCACCTTTTGCAGGGGGCCAAAGGCTAAGGTTCTCTCTGAGGGTGCATGATATGGGCAGATGTCTAAGTATCAAAAGATCAATATTTGACCAAGTTCCAAAGATAAGATTAGCAAGTGATAAAAAATGGCAGATATTATTTCAAATTTATTTCATCAAATTAAGATAATTCTTTTCTGACTAGCAAAGCTTCAGCAGACCAAGAAAGGTTCCTGAGTGAGTCCCAAATTATATTTAGCTCAGTCAAGATAAGTTTTAATGATTGTTAAAGCAAGATATTAGGCTCAAATCGTCGTGCTGCACAAATTTTCTTAAACATAATTTGAATACTTATTCAAATTAAATTGAACTGGTTAATCCAATTGATGATTCCAGATCCAACCCTTATTCGTATGATCCAGTTAGGTTTAATCTCTATTGATAATGGAATAGTCGTGATCCTATCATCTACATCATCGAAATACCTTTTGATAGGATCAGAATTCTTCTAATTCAGACAACTTAGGTAGATCGATCATTCCAAATCTTCTAATTGCTTTCAAATCTACCAGTGACACCTAGCAGCATATGGAGCAAAACCCGATCAGAACTAAAGTAACCTCTTAGATAGTTTCCTATGTGATTAATTCTCTATTCTTGAGCCCCTAACCAGAATTAGTGTTAGGTGATCTTTTGTCAAACCTAATATCCATCATATGAATTAATCATTCGATCAAGTCCAATGTAAATCCTAGTAGAAACTCTTTTCTTTATTTCACTCTATCATGGCCATGGGGCTTATTGAACTTGAATCTTCATGATCATCATA
Source organism: Cocos nucifera (assembly GCA_006176705.1). Classification (NCBI taxonomy): domain Eukaryota; kingdom Viridiplantae; phylum Streptophyta; class Magnoliopsida; order Arecales; family Arecaceae; genus Cocos; species Cocos nucifera. The sequence continues at coordinate 357,189 of QRFJ01000978.1, read as the reverse complement.
GGCTACTCCTCTTCTACTCAGATAGATAGATCCACCTTTGTTTCAATTCCAATTCTTTACAATGACTGCTATAGAACAACATAACACCTCAGAATTTTGAAGGACTAGGAGATCGAGTATGATGTAGTCAAAACTATACACTCTCAAGGTGAACTTCGCCGGGATTGCAACCTTCAGGTCAAAGAACCAGGACACACCACTGTAGCTTCAAGCCAAATCATCGATGCGTAAGGTTGACTTTCTCATGACTGCTTCGAGGTTGGTCACGGCTTAGTTTGCCCTATTCTCTAATGGTATCGTTACCTCGCATTCGATACCTCTTGACCCATAGACTCAGCACCATCTATCCTTAAAGAGCGATGTACACCAATTCTTTGTAGATTCAATCACCATCCTCATGATGATTCCTACGATCGCGAAGCATTTTTATGAAGTTAATTAATGAAAATTTATGTTCTTAATTTCAACTCTTAAAAATATGAACTATTCTTTGTCATTAACTTCAAGGGAATATCACAGACACTTTCAAAAATACACATTACGATATAAAATAAATTATTTTTATTATTTTATAGTCAAAAATTATTAATTTTATCCTTAGAAGGTTATTACAAGTGTCCAGCAATCTAGCTTCAAAAGGCACACATATCTAACAAATTTTTACTTGACCAAAGTAATGGCTATAAATCCATAAGTTCCCATCTTTTTAAGTGTTGGGCTTCGATCTTCTATTGTGCCCAACAACTTTATGGGTGGGTCTGCTCACATTATCTTATGGAGGTCGACTCTCTTGACCTTAACGTAAACCTTTCTCGAGGTATTCGCGGATGAGGTGGTTATCACCACTCGATTTTGTGCTTGGAATTTTTTGGTGAGACCTCATTTCTTTAGCTAGGGCCATGGTGCCATTATTATCATAGTATAGAGGAATTGACATCTAATGGCATCACCTCCGATCCTCTTGGTGAACTTTTTTATACCAGAATGCTTATTAGATTTAATGTATCCCTAGAAGCCAGATAGGCCGACACTTGTAAATACACTTTCTAGGCAAAATTATAATTTTGACTATAAAATATAATAAATGGGTTATTTTCATCATAAAATGTTATTTAGTAGTCTGGTGATTTATCATTCCTATTGAGTTAATGGTAATTGATAATTTCATTATTTTCAAGAGTTGAAAATTTAAGACATATTAATTCTTATTAACTATAAACATACTCCGACCATAGGATCATCATGAGGATGTGGTAATTGAATCCGGAAGGTTGGTGTACAATCCGCTTCTCTACTAGTAGATGAATCTTGAGTCTAGATGTAAGACACTGAGAGCAGAGAGTACAGCGTACTCGTTAGAGACCTGAGGGCACTGAGCATGACCACCTTGACGAGTCCATTAGGAGTCTACCTCTCATGAATTGACTAGCTCGAGTGCAGTGCAGTGTGTCTGGTTTCTTTGACCCTGAGTGCATGGAGTTCACCTTGAGGGGTCTGTTGATCACTATAGTTACTCACCATACCGTCTGCTGATATGCCAGAGTTACACGCATGTTAGGACGGATGAATCAAGATGGACTTCCCTCTAGATGCCATAATCATGAGAATCAAGTCCATAAACCATGGCCCATTGTAAGTAAATAATAAGAAAGAGTTTTCATATTAGATTTTCACATCTGGACTGAATTACGAATGATTAACCATCATATACAGAAACTAGAGGTGACGAGTTCACCTTAACCTACATCTGATCGGGGCTCAGATAGAAAACTTATCACATCAGGTAGCTGCTGACAGATTCTGTTTCAGAACTCTGATGGGTTGCCACCATATACTGCTAGGTGTCATTGTGGATTTTGGAAGCATTAAATTGATTTAGATGAATCGATCTATTTAGCTGTCTGAATCAGAAGATTCTGATCCATCGAAAGATTTCGGATGATGTCTAATGATAGGATCAGAAACATATCCCATTACCAGTATCAGGCAACTAACGCTAACTGAGGTCACACAAATAAAGGGTTTTGAATCTGGATGATCATCAATTAGACTAACATGTTCAATTGATGCTGAATTGAGATTCATTAGGTTTCAAAAGGAATTGTGCTAGCACACGATTGAGCCTAAATACTTCTCTCTTCTTCTAATCATAAAAGTTTATCCACTGAGCCAAAGAATTTGTGCTCACATCAGGTAGGCTTTTACTTGGTCCTAACTGAGCGTTGTCCAAGTCAAGAATAGGTTGTTCTATTATAGATAAGGACAAACTGCCAATTTTGTTCACGCTCTAATTTCCTTTTCTTTTTGACTTTGGTCAAAAGTCTACCTTTTGGGACTGGGTGACCCCATTCAGATCATTCGTACCATATGTCAATTGCACCTATGGAGAGAGATAAGGGGGGCCTTCCCCTGCTAGAAACTGGCAAAGGAGCAAGTGCATGCTAGGCGAGGGTGCCATGAGCCATTGTAGGGTGCTACTAGGAGTCCTTAGTTGGCAGGACTACTGCCCTTTTGGATCCAATTCAGGGTAGTCACTAAGACTCAACAGTTTGACTAGGTTTGGCACCACTCTAAGGATAGGATATAGGGGTCTCATTCAACCTCAAGATTGATTGATTAAAAGGTGTGATTGAGTATCTCGAACGAAGAGCAGGATCACAATAGTCTATTACAATAGCATCTATTTAGTGGCACCTCATGCGCCATAAGTTCATGAAAACGCCTAAAGCTTGCTCCTCTTTCAGAAGGTCCTCTAGCCCATTCCCCAGTGCTCCTGTCTCTTCCTCCACCCATTCTCTGGTCTCCTCTCCTCTCCATGTAAAGTGTTATTGGATTCAGGTTTGGTGCGAATCCAGCAAGAGAGGCGACAAAATCAAAAGGTGACGTGTCAGAAAAGCAGTAAGAAGTAGTTTGCTGATTCCAATAGATTGATCTAGATTTTTATAGTCAGAGGTGTGAATTTAAGAGGGATAAAAGGAGAAAGTCTCTCACGATCCAACTCGAGGGATATCGCGGAGGTAGGCCACGCTTGCGTTGGCTTAGATCCAGAACCTCACGGCAATTAGTCAGGATCATCTAAGGAAATTAATTACACCAAATCAGATCAAATTTAAATTTGATTTATTTAATTATTTTTATTTTATTTATAATATAATAAATCAGATCTGAAATATTTCATATGATTGATTAAAGACAAGAGAAATTTTTGAAATCATCTCTCTCGATCCATTAGATCTAACGAACCTGGACCCGGGAAATCAGAATTTCTTCAACTGGTAATCAAGAGCCGGTTCTAAAATATTTTTAGATTCTGATTAAATTTACTTTTAATTAGATAAATAAAGGATTTTAGATATCACTGAGATGGATAGATCTAAATCAGAAAAATTAAAATTAAATAGATTTGGATCTAAGTTACATAAGATAATGCATGCCTATTCTAAATAGAACTAGTTCTATACATAGTCTTGCATTGATCATAATGTTAATTCTGATTATATATAATTTTAGATCTATCTTATTTTACTAGTTTATTGATGTTATAATTATATAATAAGATCTAAAGATAAAAAAATAAAAATTATTTAATTTTGGAAATATCATATGAGATATGATGAAAATGCATGTATAGACTGAATTGTAGAATAGATTCTACATAATATCTTAGATAAAATTTATTTTTGATAGATATCAATTTAAATCTAATTTTTAGATTATTATGATGTAATAAGATCTAAATATATATACATATTGATACATGAGATGTATGCAAACACATGCCTTTGATTAGATCAATTTGATATGACGATATATGAGTAAGATCATAACTAGTTTATAGTAGTATTGTGCTGATTAGCGTTCTCTGGCGTGTCATAAGACGGAGTTGCCTCTCTTGCATTCGCATAGTGTATTTAAACTTAGTCCTCCCTTCATTCAATTTTATACGGTTCTTAAATTCATAACAAATTAAACTTACTTTCTGCAAAAATCCTAGACCTGCAAATCCCTAGGATTTATATCATCAATATTTGTTTAGAACACCAATTATAAGAATTAGAGTTAAAATGGAATATTATTAGGTCTAAATTGAGAATTTCAGATCTAGGAACATATTCATAAATTGAGTTCATGGCTTTGGTAGCTCAATTAGGCTAAGCGTTTGATAATCTAAATAAGAGTTGGTTAGATGGGATCAACAGTGCTTAGATATTGACCACCAGTGAAAGTTGAAGGTCTTGATCGACGATCAGTAGATACGATCAAGCTAAGACTAATTAGGCTCAGAAGTTAGGATCTTGGATTGTAGGCTATCCCAATGGTTTCTGCTCAACAATTTGGTGTCTAAGGTAAGTTGGCAGAACGACCGACTAGTTTTTAATGGGAAGCTACTCGACCTGAAATGCGTTCTTTTGGAGTTAATGCTATTCCCTTCCACCGGTCTCACGTACACTGTCATATCTGTTGCACAGTCCTAGATTGGAGGTGGTCAATAATTACCAGCTACCCAGCACTAGGTTAGTCATAAATGTTATGACTAAGCAAGTCTAGTTTTAATTGAGACTAAATCAAATCTTCTAAGAAAAGATAGTAATCGATTTCCACCATTAGTAGAACGTAGCAGGGCCTTCCGGGGTTGAATTGTTCCAGCTAGTTACAGTGTCTCAGTCTGCATCCAGGAAGATGCAACATGTCTATTAGGCATTGGATGCTATGAGGCTGGAGAAGATCGAATTGGCTCAATATTTCGAACATGGTAGAGACTCCAATTAGGAATCCAAGTCTATGCAAAGGTGGGTCTGACTTAACTAAGGAGTGGATCAATATTTCGGCATGACGGGAGATTCATGAATTAGAGATTCCAAGGTTTTAATCACCATGATTAGAGAATAATTGAAATCAAGAGATTGTTCCACTCATTGGCTAACCAATCAACAATAATGTTTAGGTGAGGTGATGAGTCATTAGTTGAACCGTCACCACGTACTAGAAATCATTCAATCGGACAGATTTTTGATCTCTACAGAAGGAGTGTAAGGGATCTACAGAAAATAAGAGCTAATTTAGTTTAAAAAAATTAAAACTCCCTAAACAAATTGGTCAAGTAAATTACAAGTATCTAATCAAAAGAACTTTAGACCTCTACAATTAAGAAAAATATCTGCGTCCAACCACTGGCACGATCTAGACACCAATCTAGACTGATACGGATCCAATTACAAAGATTGGCTTCAGAAACTTCAAAATTGTTTGGTTCTTAAGGAAGTTAACCATATTTTGGACAAGGATCCTCTCCACTTACAAGCTCGTCCATCCACTGGACAAGAAGTCTTGGAAAAGGTGGATGATCGAAGCAAATAAGACAGATCAATTGCATATTGGGCCGATGTCTGATAACTATCGATGCAAATGAAGATATCAGGACTGTTTCACCAATATTGGCTCACCTACAAGACGATGTTTGGTGAACAGAGTTCATGCAATCAAAGTATACGAGTCAACTAAACGGGACTATTCAAGCTAAAATGCGTGTCATGGGCAGGTCATCCAAGATTCTTGTCTGATGATGATCAAAACTTGGAAAGAGCTTGAGAAGCTCAGAGTTGAAGTTAGGATCTAGATTTGTAGAAATTGGATATAATTCGCAATTCTTTGATGATTATAATGGGCAGTTCATCATGAACTATCATTTACATTAACTTCAAATTCCCTGGTTGAGCATTATGAACATGCTGGTATACTACTGAGCTTTCCATGAAAGGTTCTAAAGGCCTTAGGTGCTTGCTATGAAATGAGGCAGAAAGAAAAAATAAATAAAATAAGAAAATAATCAAGTACGTGGATCAACCTAAAGGCTCGCCTCCATGGGGCATGCAAAGCTCCACTATGAAAGAGAAAAATAGGTACAAGAGGAGAATACCCACTCTCATCACACCGTATACAAATCTCTCTCAATTAGAAGCTATCCTCACAAAAGCTCTCTCAGAATCTCAAGAAGACCCTCAAAAGCTATAAGATGCTCTGCCCTCACAGCCTCCTCGCCTGATGCTATGTATCTATTGCTTCTCTCTCTCACGGGTTGCACATACTTAATGCTCTGCCAAGCTCCTCTTGACGGCTGTCTGAGCCTCTCTACATGCCTTTCACACCATACATGCCACCCTTGCTGCTCCACAACATCTCAGTCCTTTAAATAGGATGAGATTTCTCTTGTTAGTAGTTCACAAGAATCCTAATAGGACTCTTTCTCCTAATATGAGTCAAACATGACCTCGATGGAGTCTTGGAATATTTATCAATCTTCAGATCATGACCGCAACCCTCCATGATCGCTAGATCCTTTGGTCCACGTGCAACTCCTGTAGACCCTTTGGATTAATCATAATTCAAGTCCAAATAGAAAATCCCATCCTATTCTATTCATCTCCATCGAGCTAGGTCTAGCAGAGATTGAGCTGGCTCGACTGCATCTCATCTGAACTTTTATTTTTTATCTACCTAAGAGGGCTGGCTCAGCTATAGTTTGAGCTGGCTCGATCTCAACCCGAGCCAATTCGACCCTATATTCGAGCTAACTCGACTACTTGCTGATACTGATTCTCCTCTGCTATGGATTGAATTTGAGGCATCAAATTCTAATAATCTCCACCTTGACTTCACATTCGGCCTTTATCTGACTTTGAGAGCTCGTGATCCATCTCACCCCCATATCCTAGGGCATGTCTATTGATCATGGATGGGCCAACATGGGAGTTGAGTTAGCCCGCTCGATCCCATCTCTATCATTGACTATGTCCACTTTGATCAAAAATCTACTCGAGAAAGTCTCCTACAGTAATAGAAACTTCACTCTACGATGTTGCCTCTCGTCCTTCCGAGTCTCCTATCTCGTGTCCGATCCACCTTCACCCGGAGCTCCACCTCGCACTAGACTTTCTCTGACTCCTGAAGCTCCACCTCGCATTGGGCTTCCTATCAGATAGTAATATCCTCTCATCCTCTTCTTTCCCTTCAATATTATCCTATCACCATGCATGACCTTTAGGATTCCATCACCAGCTATCCACCTGTAGCCATTTGAATCTAGTCTGCTTAGTAAGATAAGATTCTATCTAAAATCGAGTATGTATCGGACCTCCTCCAGTCTTCTCACTACACCATCATGTATCCTCTAGCTAACCATCCCGATGCCTCTGATCACATGGCTTGATCCATTCGGTAGATAAATAGTGCCCTCATTTCTCTCTAGAGAGTTAAACTACTCCTCTACAACAAACATGATATGTACATGCAGAATCTAAAATTCACTATTGGAAAGAGGTAGATACCTAATCAAATATCTCTAGGACATCATCCTCTGACTCGCTACTGGCCGTCGCTATAGTAACCCTCATTCGATCCATGAGTTGTAGACAATCCTTGACTCGATGCCCCAACTCATCGCACCTATAGCATCTGATCTTGCTTTGGTCCCTCATCTTGGATCTAGATCATCCTTCTTACGATCCTCTGCCACTCCATCTACTGCCTCCTACTCTTTTAGAATCTACCAAAGCTGAGTTGTTGCCATTTGAGCTCGAAGCTGGGTTCTTCCTTCTGAGAATATCATTCTAGAGTATTGCTGCAGTGACCTCATCCATTTAGATGGTGCTCTTTTCCACTAGAAGAGCAATCACCAAGAACTCATATGAAGAGGAAAGCAACGCTAGCAACACCAACACCCTGGTCTTCTTCTCAACTTTTTCATCAATGCTAAGAAGATCGGTGAGGATCTTCTGAAAGTTGGATAGATGCTCCTACATGCTCTGGCCTTTGTCCATCCGCAGCTATTAGAACTGCCTTCAAAAAAATAGCATATTGGTGAGCGACTTCACCATGTACAGCTCCTCGAGCTTCAATCATAGCACCATCGAAAAAGTCTCACTAAGTACATGGATCACCACATCATCTGCTAGGTACAAATGGATCATGCTCACCATCTGCATCTGGATCTGCTTCTAATCCTTCACCTCTATAGTTGCTGGCATCTCATCATATAAGAGAGCATCGATTAACCCATGTTGGATGAGATCATCCTTTATCCTTGCTTGCCACAAGAAGAAATTATCCTTTCCATCAAATTTATTGATCTTCATCTTAATTATGCTTGTCTTCTCCATATTCTTCAATCTCTATCCACTATTGCAATCTATGCTCTGGTACAATCTGGCTCTGATACCAATCTATTGGGGTATCAGCTACTTTGATACCAATTGTTAAGGATCTAGTACCAAATTATTATGACAGAAAGGAGAAAGAAATAAAATAAGAAAATAATCAAGTACGTGGATCAGCCCAAAGGCTCACCACCATGGGGCATGCAAAGCTCCACTTTGAAAAAAAAAAAATAGGTACAAGAGGAGAACATCCACTCTCAACTAACCGTACACAAATCTCTTTCAACCAGAAGCTTACCTCACAAAAGCTCTCTTAAAATCTCAAGAAGATCCTTAGAAGCTAAAAGATGCTCTACCTTCACAACCTCCTCATCGGATGCTATGCACCTATTGCTTCTCTCTCTCACGAACTACACGTACTTGGCACTCTGCCAAGCTCCTCTCGATGGCTATCTGAGCCTCTCTACATGCCTCTCACACCATGTATGCCATCCCCGCTGCTCTACAGCACCTCAACCCTTTAAATAGGATGAGAATCCTCTTTTCACAAGAGTCCTAATAGGACTTTTTCTCCTAATATGAGTTGAACATGATCTTGATGGAGTCTTGGAATGTTTCTCAACCTTCAGATCATGATCATAATTCTCCATGGCCATTGATCCTATGGTCTATGTGTAACTCCTATAGACCTCTTGGATTAATCACAATCCGAGTCCAAATAGAAAATCCCATCATGTTCTATTTGTCTCCATCGAGCTGGCTCTATTAGAGATTGAGCTGGCTCGACTACGTCTTGCCAAACTCCTGCTTTCTTCTACTTGAGAGGGCCGACTCGACTGTGGTTTGAGCCAGCTCGATCTCAGTCCAAGCTGACTCGACCCCATATCCAAGCTAGCTCGACTACTTGCTGATACTGATTCTCCTCTATTGTGGATCAAATTCAAGGCATCAAATTCTAACATATTCATTAGGGAATTTGATAAGGTTTATGCAACCTTGAGGCTGCAACAACTTTCTGAGGATGAGATCAAACTGAGGCTAATCAATTTTACTCTTAAGGATAATACTAAAAATTTTCTATATAGCCTACCAAATCAATCCATCATAATCTAGGAGGATTTTGTATAAGTCTTCTTAAAGAAACTCTTCCCCTATCATAAGATAGATAGAATTAAAAATGAGATTAACCAATTCTACCAACTAGCTGGTGAGTCATTTTGGAAATGCTTTGATCACTTTAAGAACCTCTTAAGTCAATGCCCACACCATGGAATTGAGACCTGGAGGTTGTGTCAAATAATCTATGAGAGGCTAGACTCGAATTCAAGAACCATGCTAAAGTCTATGTGCCAAGATCAATTAATGTATAAAAAACTCAGTGAGGCCTGACAATTTCTACAAGACCTAGCCAAGAAGAACTTACAGTGGAAAATGACTAAGAAGCTAGAATGATCCATATCCTTAAGAAGTGGAATGCATCAGATGCCGATATCCCTAGCCATAGAAGCAAAAATTGCTGCTTTAACATGTAGGTTAGAGGCCTTACAACTCCAGAGACTAGCCAATGTAAACTAAGTATCTACATCCATGTATAATGGGTGTAGTGCACCAAACCATGTCTTAGAGGGATGTCCTCTCTTGATGAACCCAACTGAAACCACATTTGCACAGATGAATGTTGCAAACCAAAAACCCATGAATAACTCCTATGCACCCACATATAACCTAAGATAGAGGAATTATCCAAACTTTTCATGGTCATAAGGCTTAAACTCAGGCGGTCCTAGCTTTAACCAGTCTAACCTAAAGCCTAACCCAATACTGAACATTGCACCAGGATTTAACAATGATGAAAAAAGACTCAATATGCTACAAAAGAGTGTAGAAGTCCTGGCAAAATCAACTGCTGATATAAATACCATCCTGAATAACTTTATGCAGACCATGGGCCAACTTTTAAATGCCAATACTTAAGCCATTACTTGATTAAAAATGCAACTAGGTCAGCTAGCCTCTACTATTAGTAAGAGAGAGAGAGAGATAGGTTGCTAAGCCAATCTGAATCCAATCCAAGAGCCAAGAATGATCCATAACCCCAACACGAAAACTAAGCCAACCAAGTGAATGCAATTCACACCCTAAGGTTAGGAAAATAAGTGGACAATAAGGTAGGTATGCTTGAGAGTCAAGAAGACTTATTGTTGCTCAGGGGTAGCAACCCAAGAGGGGGGGCTGAATTGGGTTCTTATATAAGCTTTGGCCAAATTTAACTCTAAGCAATTATGTGCTTTGATTTTAATCTAAGTGGTAAGGATGAGATGTATATAATATGAGCAGTGGAATTAAGATAACAAAATCAAACTATGAAAGTAAAGTAAGAATTATAAGCATGCAAAGTATATAAAGTAAGAATTATAAGCATGCAAAGTATATAGAGAGATAGAAGAAAAAAATACAACACAAACACACAAAGATTTAAAGTGGTTTGGAGCAATCCACTCCTACGTCCACTTCCCAAAATTTTTTTGGAAATTCTACTATAATCAATTCTTGATTACAGTGTGTTTGTTTTCCCAAGCTCACAAATAAACCTAGTTGATTTTCACAGGAGCACCAACCAAAATTTAACACTATTAGTTTTTCGGATTCACTAACAATCCAGTTGGTTTTTCGAGATCATCAACCAAAATCAACAATGTCCAATTTCGGACTTGGATGGGCTTAAATCCCAAGTTTCTTTCCCCCAAAGAAACTTATAAAGAAATCAAAAAATACAAGTAAAGTTTTAGCATAATATAAAAAATAGAGTATAAGCTCATTTAAATCCTAAAGAACAAGTCGATAATGTGCTCGATTGAAGCTTGGCTTTTCTTCAAATTATCTTGAGAGGATGTGAAAGATGTTGGAGAAGATTATTTTGAAGGTTTATCGAAATCTATGCACAACACTCCTCTCTTTTTCTTTTTCTTTGGATATTCAATGTTCCTCACAAAATCTAAAAGATTCTCTCTCTAAATCTCTTAATCTCTTTCTTCTATTTTTTTTCAATTGATTCTCCATCTTTAAATACCTTTAGAGAAGGTTGGAGTGAGAGTTTTTAGCTGTTGGAAGCTCTGAAATAGCCATTGGGGTCGAAAAATAGCCTTTGAAAAATTATCTGTTGAAGTGTCTACGTAGATCAAGACCTCTCGATTTTTCATGAGACCTCTCACCAAATTTCGAGACCTCTCAATTTTTCATGAAATGTCTCACTAGAACCATGAGATCTCTCAAGAAATCTGTGAGACCTCTCGCTCTCAGAGTACAAAAATAAAGTTTCTATCTTCTGAGAATGAGACGTCTTGAGTTCAACTTGAGACCTCTCGAGACTGTGCCAGAATACTATTTCATTGTGTCAGACCACTTGAGAGCTTTCGAAAAAATCTGAGACATCTCAAAAAATCCTGACTTCATTTTTCTTCAATGTTTGACCTTTCAAACTTGAGTTTCTTGACCCCAAACTCTTTTAAACATAATTGCTACCTTCAATTTTAATTTATCTTCTTTCAATCATACTTTCTTCATACCAAGCCATCCAAATATGTGTGAATTTGCTCTTTTAAGTATTTTGGCAAGACATCTTGAGAGAATTTATTCTTCAGATAAATTCTTCATTTTGAATACTTGAAAAATCCTACACACATTCTTGAAATATATGATTAGATACATAATATACTCAATATTTTAGAATAATCAAAATCAATCTCAGGGTCAACAATCTTCCCCTTTTTGATGATGATAAAATCTTGAGTATATACATAATAAAAGCAAATAATATATTTCTATGCATTTTGCTAAAAAATATCATAAAGTATAGATTAAACACATGAATGAGTACTTCATGAATGTTTTCAATTATTCTTTTGGTTCATTGCACATATTTCATATACTCATAAAAAAAATATTTCAATTCATATCATTGAGTATTAAGTTTTTATTTCAAGCATTAATACAATTCATTGAGTTTCTTCAAGCATATACTCAACATTCCTCTCCTCCTTTTTAACAGCATCAAAAAGCTCATGAAAAAAAAATAAAAAATAATCATCAAAATTAATAATATGATTGTATCAAAGTAAGAATTACATTAAGTTTAGAAAATTAATTTATATGAGTCATCAAAATCAACATCAAAGCATTAAATTGAGAGATGTATTAAATTCATGAAATCAATTTAAATGAATCATCTTCCTTTTGAAAATTTATCATTTGACTCAAAATAAGTTTCAAATATTTATTTTAATTTTAGAAATTAGCTTGAATTTAAATATTATATGATTTCCTTCTTTTTGAATGAATATGATCTTTATTCAGATTTTTAAATATATAATTTTAAGTTTTAAGAGGAGTAGAGCTTTTCAAAATATTTGAATATGAAATCAAGAATAATATATACATTAATATTCTAACTTTTCTTTTCTTAAGAAATTTTGGTCAATTAAATTTGAAAAAGGTATGTATCAAAAATGTATCGAGCAAAGTAAAATAAATAGTATCAAAGCATAAGATAGTCATATTTTCAAATTCATTGCTTTGAGTAAAATATTATTTCAAAACAAATAATTCATAAGAATTTTCCAATGCACATGAGAAATTTAGGATCAAATTTAAATTTTCAAAAGGATTTTAAAATTTATTCTTTGGAGTAAGAATATATTTTTAAATTAGTTAAAAAATTTTTAATCAAATCAAGTTAGAAAATATCTCTTCCTCTATTTTTCATACTTATAGAAAGATTAATTTACTTTTCAACTTTCTTTCCTTCTTTATTTCAAATCAAGCAAATTCAACACGAATTTAACCACTAAATTCAGATTTTTAAAATTTAAAATATATTTTTAATTTTAAAGGTCTTTTTTATTAAATGATTACTTTTTCTTTAATATTTTCTCTCCCTTACTTTAACAAATAGAGTTATTTCTTTGAAAGATTTTCTTGATACCAATTAAACTAAGTTTTAGATTAAATCAAGATTTTCTTAGTTCAATACCATTTAAATATTAATTTGCAAATTCAGTTTGATACCAATGATTTTAGTTTTGAATTAAATCAAGATGAATTGATTCAAATTAAACAGTTTAAGGATTTAGAATGATAAATCAATTTGAATTGATATCAGCAAATTAGTTAAGGCAAATCATAAAAAAAATTTTAGTCATTCTTCAAAAAGATCATTTCTTCCTTTTCATAAGAAATATCAAGCAATTAGATTTAGAAAAGGTATGTATTTTTGCATTTCTTTCAAATGATATCATATCAAACATATAGCTGTATAAAATCATACTTGAAACAAAGGCATTCTTCTCTTTTTGCCAAAAGATAAATCAATCAGATACATGGCAATAGTAGGTTGTTTGCTATCAAATAATGAAAACTGAAGTTCTCTATAAATATTTAGCAATTTAAAACATTCATATCCAATAAAAATCTTTTAATTTAAATTTATTAATTATAAAATTAATATGAAGAGACTTAAAATATTATGCTAAATTTTAAAATAAACCATTTCATCCATAGCATGATATATTGAGGAGAGCATATTAATCATTAAAATCAAAGCATTCAAATTATTGCAAGCATCAAAATCAATCATAATTATCAAAACATGAAAGGAGTTATCATATGCATACATATTAATAAATTATTAAAATTAATACATCAAACTTTCAATTCATAGAGTATAATCATTTTAAGCAATGATAAATCATCAAAATCAATCAAACATGCTTAATAATTATGTAAATTAATAATTAAAATATATCTAGTAAATAAAGATGGCATGGTGTGAGAATAGTTTAGATTTTACCAAATGGCACCATCCATCTATTTTCATTTTCAAGGCATCCATAAAAATTTTCTTCTTTTAGCTTCATTGGATCCTTGGTATATCTACAAAATTACTTCATAATTTTTGGTACCCAAGTTTTCTTGGGTCCATTGAAGTTAGTACTCAAGATTTCTTTTGGAACCCAAATTTGTCTAACCAAAGTATGGCCAATTCTTTTAAAATTGCATTCAAAATTTTTTTTGCCAATTTTATTGCATTTAAAGCATTTAATTGAATGATTTTCAGTTGAAGCTCTTATGAAAATACTCCTGGAATTTTGCTGTTTTCTTGAAATATTAAGATTAGTTTCTATTTTATTGAAAACAACCCCATTAACTTTTACCATAGATTGGGGATTTTGAAAACAATGGTAAACTTTTGAGCTATAGGTTTCAAAATCTCAACTTCTCTTCTTAATTTCTTATTTTCTTCCAAGAACTTTTTTCTTTTCAATTGAAAGATTTTCATTTTCTTTTAGAAAAGATTTTAGAATATCATTTTTCTTTTTAAGTTCAAGAATTTCTTTATCTAAAGAATTTTTAGATTTAATCAGATTTTCTTTTTCTTTAGCTAAAGAATTCTTTTCTTTTATTAAATTGAAATTATTTTTTTTAAGCTTCCTGCTTTTCTGTCATAACTTTTTAAATTCATACATAAGTTCATTAAAGGCTTCTTGAAGCTCATCAAATGTAAATTCAAAAGAATTATCAATATTTACCTCATCATTTTGAGCCATCAAGCAAGGATTTACAATGCTTTCTTCCTTTTTCTCATTCTTTTCTTCTTTGCTTTGCTCCCCCTTAATCAATGCTTTCTTTTTTTTTTTATTTCTTCTTTTTCTTTCTCTTTTCATCCTTATGAGCCATGAGGCATATGCTGGGGTGAGCTTCTTTTTCTTCTTGGGAGCTTGATTCTTCTATTTGATTTGCTCCCTCATAAATTCTTTCCAATTTCTCCCATACATGTTTTGCTGAAATAAATGAAGAAATTGCATCAAATACATTTAACTCTATGGAGTAATAAAGTATATTCATGGCCTTAGCATTAAGTTGGGTCATTTCTTTATCATGCTCTTTCAATGCTTTGGAGGTCTGTGAGCCATCCATTATAATCTTCCATAGGTTATAATCATGTGCTTATATGAAGATGCGCATGCGTGCTTTCTAATAACTATAATGTGAGCTAATAAAATGTGGAGGTCTATCTATAGAATATCCTTCACTAAACAAAGACTCCATTTGGGTTGCCATAATCTGAAGGAAAAAATCTTATTTTTTACATTAGGTTTGTTCAGATCTGATTGGATTAAGAGAGATATTTAAAATTTTTTTTTCTAAGATCCTAATCAAATTTGAGATTCTTCAGATCTAATCTTATTGATCTAATAAAATAAAATAAAATAAAAATTAAATTAAATCTAATTTAATTATACCTTTATTTTGGATAATCTAATTATCCCATGATGATCTCGATGTTTATCTGAGATTCTGGACGTAGCCATGCAAGCGCCTGGCCTCTGTCGATATCCACTCGATAGAATTTGAAGATCTTTTTTTTCTCAATCAATCCTCCAAAAATCAGATCTAGATCTAATCTTAAAGGTCTTCAAAAACTCTTTTGAAGAATAATCATTATCTCTTGTAGTAGTGCTGCCTTCTTCCTTTCCTATTGCCTTTCACTTGCTTGGATCACACCTAACTCATGCCCAAAAACTCTTGGGCATGGAGAGGAGAGAGAGGACCAGAGGGTGGCATGGGGAAGAAGGGAGAAAAGCTTTGTGGCATGGGCTAAGGGTAGAAGCTATTTATTTTAGGCATAGATAGGGTTTATATAGACCCTATTGCGCCATACAATGCCACATCATCCCGGCCAATCATGATCCTTTGTGCAATTAGATCTAAATCTGATTGGTGGAATGACATCATCTAATCTAATTAGATTAGAGTCTCTCAAAAATTTTCTTAGATGATGCTAAGACTGGGTCAAATAAACCTTCTTGGCACCATTTTGTTTGATTCCCTGAAGCAACTAGATTTCCATCTGTATGGGACTCCAAATCTTATCCTCATGGGGCACACGCCTCCCTAGGCATGTGCCCCTTGCCTATCTACCTTTTAGCAGGGGGCCAAGGGCTAAGGTTCTCTCTGATGGGTGCATGATATATGGGCAGATGTCTAAGTATCAAAGATCAATATTTGACCAAAGTCCAAAGATAAGATTTAGCAAGTGATAAAAAATGGCAGATATTATTTCAAATTTATTTCATAAATTAAGATAATTCTTTTCTGACCTAGACAAGCTTCAGTCAGACCAAGTAAAGGTTCCTGAGTGAGCCCAAATATATTTAGCTCAGTCAAGATAAGTTTTAATGATTGTTAAAGAAGAATATTAGGCTCAATCGTGTGCTAGCACAATTTTCTTAAACATAATTGAATCTTATTCAAATTAATTGAACTAGGTTAATCCAATTGATGATATCCAGATCCAAACCCTTATTCGTATGATCCAGTTAGGTTTAATTCTATATGATAATGGAATATGTCGTGATCTCTATCATCGACATCATCGAAATACCTTTTGATGGATCAGAATTTTTCTAATTCAGACAACTAGTATGATCGATCATCCAAATCATTCTAATTGCTTTCAAAATCTACCAGTGACACCTAGCAGCATATGGAGGCAACCCATCAGAACTAAAAGTAAACCTCTTAGTATAGTTTCCTATGTGATTAAGTTTCTCTATCTTGAGCCCTAACCAGATTAGGGTTAAGGTGATCTTGTCAAACCCTAATATCCATCATATGAATTAATCATTCGATTCAAGTCCAATGTAAAAATCCTAGTAGAAACTCTTTTCTATTATTTCACTCTATCATGGCCATGGGCTTTATGAACTTGATTCTTATGATCATCATAGGGCTACTCCTCTTCTACTGAGATAGATAGATCCCCTATTGGTTCAATCCAATTCTTACAATGACATGCTATAGCCAACATACACCTCAGAATTTTGAAGGACTAGGAGATCGAGTTATGATGTAGTCAAACTATAACACTCTCAAGGTGAACTGCCGATGCACCTCAGGTCAAAGAACCAGACACACCACTGTAGCTTCAAGCCAATCATCGATGCGAAGGTTGACTTTCTCATGACTGCTCGAGGTGGTCACGCTTAGTGCCCTCATTCTCTAATGAGTATCTGTACTCTCGCTCTGATATCTCTACACCATAGACTCAAGACTCATCTATCCTAAAGAAGCGATCGTACACCAATCTTTTAGATCAATCACCATCCTCATGATGATCCTACGATCGGAAGCATTTTATGAGTTAATAATGAAAATTTATGTCTTAAATTTTCAACTCTTAAAAATATGAACTATCATTGTCATTAACTCAAGGGATATATCACAGACACTTTCAAATACACATTACGATATAAAATAAATTATTTTATTATTTATAGTCAAAATTATAATTTTATCCTTAGAAGTGTATTACAAGTGTCAGCCAATCTAGCTTCAAGGGCACACATATCTAACAAACTTTTACTTGACCTAAAGTTAATTGGCTATAAATCTAAGTCCCATCTTTTTAAGGTGGGCTTCGATCTTCTATTGGCCCAACAACTTTATGGGTGGGTCTGCCACATTATCTATGGAGTCGACTCTCTTGACCTTAACGTAACCTTTCTCGAGGTATTCGCGGATGAGGTGGTATCACCACTCGATGTGCTTGGATTTTTGGTGAGACCTCATTTTCTTAGCTAGGGCCATGGTGCCATTATTATCATAGTATAGAGGAATGACATCCAATGGCATCACTCCGATCTCTGTGGTGAACTTTTTATACCAGAATGCTATTAGATTTATGTACCCTAGAAGCCAGAATTGGCCGACACTTGTAAAACACTTCTAGGAGCAAAATTATAATTTTGACTATAAATAAAAAAATGGGTTATTTTTCTATCATAAATATGTATTTAGTATCTGTGATACATTCCTTAAGTTAATGGTAATGATAATTCATATTTTTAAGAGTTGAAAATTTAAGACATGAATTTTCGTTATTAACTCATAAAATGCTTCCGACCATAGGATCATCACGAGGATGGTGATTGATCCGGAAGGTTGGTGTACAATCGCTTCTCTTTAGTAGATGAGTCTTGAGTCTACGGTGTGGAGACACCTGGAAGCGAGAGTACAGGTACTCGTTAGAGAACGAGGGCACTGAGCGTGACCACCTCGAGTAGTCATTAAGGAAGTCTACCTTCTCGTCAATGACTGACTCGATGCTGCAGTAGTGTGTCTGGTTTCTTTGACCTGAGGTGCATCGACAGTTCACCTTGAGGGTGTTATAGTTTGACTACCTAGCCATGGAACCTCAGTATGTTCATAGATTCAAGATGGAATCTATCTACCTCGGTGGTAGAGGAGCAGCCCTATGATGATCATGAGAATCAAGTCCATAAGCCCATGGCCATGGCAGAGTGAAATAATAGAAAGAGTTTCTATTTAGATTTTCACATTCGGACTTGAATCGAATGATTACATCATATGATAGAAACTAGGGTTTGACGAGTTCACCTTAACCCTAATCTGATCGGGGCTCAAGATAGAAGAACTTAATCACACAGGTAGCTGCACCAAGAGGTTCGCATTTTCAGCTCTGATGGGTTGCCACCATATACTGCTAGGTGTCACTGGTGGATTTTGGGAGCAATTAGAATGATTTAGATGATCGATCATTCTAGCTGTCGAATCAGAAGAGTTCTGATCCATCGAAAGGAGTTTCGATGATGTCGATGATAGAGATCATGACATATCCCATTACCATACAGAACTGAACCTAACTGGGTCACACAAACAAGGGTTTGAATCTGGTGATCATCAATTGAACTGATCTAGTTCAATTGATCTGAATGAGATTCAATTAGGTTCAAGGAAATCGTGCTAGCACTCGATTGAACCTAACGTTCTTCTTTTACTATCATAAATAAGTTGTCTGACTGAGCCAAAGGAGTTTGTGCTCAATCAGGGCCTTCATATGGTCTGACTGGAGGTTGTCCAAGTCAAAAAAAGGTTGTCTTAATTTTGAGATAAATTTGGAGACAACACCTGCCATTTTTGGTCACCTGCCATTTCTTGTCTTTTGACTTTGGTCAAAACATTGACCTTTGACACTTTGACATTTTGACCCATGTGTCATGCACCTATTGGAGAGAGGTGGGGGCCTTGTCCCCTGCCTAGAAATTGGCAAGGGAGAGGCGCACGCCAAGGGAGGCGTGCAGCCCAATGGATAGGGATGCCTAGGAGTCCCATACGGATGGGGACTGTTCCTTTTGGATTCCAATTAGAGGTTCCTAAGAACCAACTTTGACTGGTCTTAGGCACCCTCTAAGGATGAATTAGGGGGATCTCATTTGATTGGAATTAGGTGATTCATCCACCAATCAGATTTAGATCTGATTTCACAAAGGGTTGTGATTGGTTGGGAGAAGAGGAGTTGGATCACAGTAGGTCTATAAATAAGACCCTGCGCCCAACTTTCAAAGAAGTTCTCTCTTAGCCCATGCCCCAAGGCTGCTCCTCTCTCTCCTCCACATGCCATCTTCTTCCTCTCTCTCCTCTCCATGTCCAAAAGGAGTTTTGGGCTTAGTTGGTGCGATTCCAGATCAAGAGAAAGGTGACGAGAAAAGGAAGAAGGCTGCACTGCTGCAAAGGACGACTGATTCTTCAAAAGATTTTTTCCAAGATCAGATCCAGATCTGATTTTTGGAGAGTGTGATAGAGAAAGAAGAGAAGATCTCCAGATCCAACCTGAGTGGATACCGGTAGAGGCCAGGCGCTTGCGTGGCTAGATCCAGAACCTTCCGCTGCAATACAGGATCATCAACAGGGTAATAGGATTACCCAAATCAAGGTAAATTAAATTTGATTTAATTTAATTTATTTTTATTTTATTTATTAAATAATAAAATTAGATCTAAAATATCTCAAGATCTGATTAGATCAAAGAAAATTTTTGAAATATATCTCTTGATCCAATCAGATCTGAACGAACCTGGACCCGGAAATCAGGATTTTTCCTTCAACTGGTATCAGAGCCATGGTTCTAAAATTATTTAGATCTGATTTTAAATTTATTTTAATTTAAAAATAAAGTGATTTTAGATGTCACATGAGATGTGATCAGATCTAAAATTAAAAAAATTAAAATTAAATGATTTGGATCTAAGATTAAAATATGCATGACTAGTTCTAGAATAGAATAGTTCTATAGAATAGTCTTGCATGTCTTTAATTTAATTTGATTAAATCATATTTTAGATCTATTTATTTACTATTTTTTTGATATTATAATTATTATAATAACATCTAAAAAATAAAAATAAAATTATTTAATTTTAAATATCATATGAGATATGATGATGATGCATGTCTAGACTAGTTGTAGAATAGTTCTACATAATTATCTAGATTAGAATTTATTTTGATTAGATCAATTTAAATCTAATTTTTTAGATTATTATGAGATAATTTAGATCTAAAAAATATGCATGATATGATACATGAGATGTATGCAAAATATGCCATGATTAGATCTAATTATTTGTATATATGAGATATATGATATAGATCTAAAACTAGTTTTGTAGTATTGTATATGTTCCTGATTAAGGCGTTCCTCTTGGCCGTCCGGTCATAAGAATGAAGAAGGGTTTAAAGGCCCTCTCCTTTCCATTCGATGGGGGTGTTCTTATGATGTGTAGGGGTGCTGCGTGTTCGTCCTTAATCAGAAATCCAAAACTTACTTTCTGCAAAACCCTAGATCCTGAAACCCTAGGATTTATTGTGCATATTTTGTTTATGAACCCTACTTAATTAAGAATTAAGATTATAAAAATATAATTAGGTCTAAAATTGAGAATTTTCAGATCTAAGACATATTCATAATACTGGGTTCGGGCTTGGGTAGCTCAATTAGGTCTAAGCGGTTGATCAAACCGAATCAAGAGTTGGTTAGATGGGATCAATCAACAATGCTTAAATTGACCAGCCTAATAGGATTAAGTCTGGGTCAAGATCGAGTCATGAGTGATCGATCAAGCAAGACCTAATTAGGCTCAGAGGTTAGAGTCTGGATTGTAGGCTAACCCAATTGGTTCTGGCTCAACAATTTGGTGTCTAAGGTAAGTTTGGCACATACGACCGACTGGTTTTTAATTGGAAGCTACTCGACTGAATGCGTTCTTGTACGAGTTAATGGCATATTCCCTTCCACCGGTCTCACTTACCTGGCCATATATCTGTTGACACAGTTCTGATCTGAGGTGGTCAATAATCCGAGCTAACCCATGCCACTAGGTTAAGTCATAATTGTTATGACTAATGCCAAGTCTAGTTTAATGAGACCTGAATCAATTCTTCCTAAGAAAAGATTAAGTCTGAGGTCTTCCACCATTGTAGATGTGCGGGCCCTTCCCGGGTTGATTGTTCTCGGACTGGATACAGTGGCTCAGTTGCACCGGGAAAGATGCAACCATGTCTATTAGGCATTGGATGCTATGGGCTGGAGGATGAGTTGGGCTCAATATTTTGGATACGGTGAGAGAGACTCAATTAGGAAATCCAGTCTATGCAAATGGTGGGTCTGACTTAACTAAGGAGTGGATCAATATTTTCGGATACGGTGAGATTCATGAATTAGAGACCAAGTTTGGGTGCACCATGATTAGAGAATCATTGAACAAGAGTTGTTCACTCATTGGCTAACCCATCACCAATAACTGTTAGGTGAGGTGATGAGTCAGTTGGTGAGACCGCACCACCCACTAGAAATCATTAATCGTGGAGATTTTTGCATCTCTACAGAGGGAGTGTAGGGATCCGAGAAAATAGTGGGAAGCTAATTTATTTAAAAATAAAATCCTAAACAAATTGGTCAAGTCTTAATTACAAGTATCTAACTAGAATCTTTGACTCTCTATAGGAAAAATGTCTGCGTCCAACCCATTGGCACGTATCCTGGACACACATAGACTGACCGGACCCAATTATAAAGATTGGCTCAGGAAACTACAAAATTATTTTGGGTTCGAGAAGTTAACCATGTATTGGACCAGGACCCTCCCACCTTACCAGCTCGTCCATCCACTGAACAGAGAGCGTCTCTTGAAAAATGGATAGACGAAGATAATAAGGCCAGATATTACATGTTGGGCTCGATGTCTGATGAGCTCCAGCGCCAACATGAAGATATCGGGACTGCTCTCGCCAAATGTTGGCTCACCTACAGGAGATGTTTGGTGAACAGAGTCGCGCAGCCAAGTATCAAGTCACGAAATGACTTTTTAAGGCTAAGATGCGTGATGGGCAGTCAGTCCAAGATCACTGTCTGATGATGATCAAGGACATGGAAGAGCTTGAGAAGCTCGGTGTGAAGTTGGACTTGGATCTGCAGAATGATATTAATTCTGCAATCCTTGACTGATGCATATGGGCAATTCATCATGAATTACCACATGCATAAACTTCAAAATTCCTTGGCCGAATTAATGAATATGCTGGTTACCGCTGAGCTTTCTATGAAAGGTTCTAAAGGCTCAGTTCTTGCTATGGAAATGGACTTCTTCCAAAAGAAAGTCTTTTGGAAAGAAAGAAGAAGTCTGTGAAAAAGCAGAAGGATGGAAGGAGGAAAGAAGAAAAAGGCAGAGCTGAAGAAGAAAACGCTGACAAAGAAAAGTATTTTCCATTGCAACAATGACGGCCATTGGAAAGCGGAACTGCCCTACTTACCTGGCCACCCTGAAGAACAAGAAGGAGGTAGGTCCTTCTGGAGGTATGCTCGTTATTGAGTCTAACCTTATGGATTTCTTCTGCATCCAGTTGGGTGCTTGACTCTGGTTCTAGTGCTCATCTGTGCACTTCCATGCAGGGTCTTGAGGATAGCAGGAGGCTGAGGGATGGAGACATGATCCTACGCATCGGAAAATGGAGCAAGAGTTGCTGCAGTAGCCGTGGGAACATACCCTCTTCGATTACCATCTGGTTTAGACTTAGTTTTAAAAGACTGTTATTATGTGCCTGCAGCTAGCAGGAATTTGATTTCTGTTTCATGCTTAGCACTAGAAGGCTATGTGATTAGTTTTCTTTAAGGACCATTGTAACATTCTTTATGAAAGAAATAAAATTGCAAATGGTTTTCTTATTAATGGTCTTTATCAGCTACATATTGATGTACCTATTTTTAACTATCGAGCAAAATGTGAATGCCAAAATGACCTAGGGATAGTCCAAATGATAGATATCTATGGCACCTGAGATTAGGTCATATAGCAGAAGATAGGATCAACAAATTGGAGAAAAATGGGCTATTGAGTCCATTGACTTTCGAGTCATATCCAACTTGTGAATCTTGTCTTCAAGGCAAAATGACTAAACTCCCTTTTGTTAGGACATGGGGAAAGGGCCACAGATCTCCTTGCCCTAGTACATACTGATGTGTGCGGCCCATTTGATGTGCCGGCTAGAGGCAATTTTGTCTACTTCATTACCTTTACCGATGATCTGTCTAGGTATGGGTATGTGTATCTTATGAGACACAAGTCTGAAGCTTTTGAAAAGTTCAAAGAATTCAGACATGAAGTAGAAAAATAAACTGAAAAACCCATTAAGGTTCTTCGATCAGATCGAGGAGGTGAATACCTTAGCCGAGAATTCCTAGACTATCTCAAAAAAAATGGCATAGTCTCTCAATGGACTCCACCAGGAACACCTCAACTCAACGGGGTTTCAGAATGGAGAAATCGGACTCTATTGGATATGGTTCGATCCATGATGAGCTTCACAGACCTCCCTGATTTTCTTTGGGGACACTCATTGTTAACTTCAATTTATCTACTGAATAGGGTTTCCTCTAAAACCGTTCCTACCACACCGTATGAGATATGGCATGGTAAGAAACCAAGTCTGAGTCATCTCAGAATTTGGGGTTGTCCGGCTCATGTCAAAAGACAACAAGCGGACAAGTTAGAGTTTAGGTCCTTTAGAGCTCGATTCATAGGATATCCTAAAGAGTCATTAGGATACTATTTCTACATTCCAGAAGACCACAATGTGATTGTGAGTCGACATCCATCTTTCTTGAAAAATAGTTTATTCAAGATAGCGGCATTGGAAAGCAGATCAAGCTTGATGAGAAAGTCTCACAAGTACAATGAGCTAAGGACCAATTGGAACCAAATCAGGTTGAGCCAATAAGAACACTACCTCCTCCACCTCGTAGATCGGAAAGAGTTTTCCATCCCCCTGAAAGATACTTAGGTATTATTTCAGAGGAAGTAGAGAAAATGTTCCTCGTAGGTAATGGTGCTCATGGTGATGATCCCAAAACCTACAACGAGGCGATATCAGATATCGACTCCGAGAAATGGCTAGAGGCAATGCAGTCAGAAATTGACTCGATGCACTCAAACCAAGTCTGGACCTTGGTAGATCCACCAGAAGGTATAGTACCTATTGGGTGTAAATGGATCTTCAAGAGAAAGATTGGTGCAGATGGAAATGTGGAGACATTCAAGGCTAGACTAGTGGCAAAAGGTTATAGTCAATGCGAAGGCATTGACTATCAGGATACCTTTTCCCAGTAGCTATGCTAAAATCCATCCGCACATTGCTTGCCTGTTGCAGCCTATTTCGATTATGAAATATGGCAAATGGACGTGAAAATGGCATTCTTAAATGGATATCTTGAGGAAGATATCTATATGGAACAGCCGCTAGGTTTCACATCCAGTGATACTGATCACAAGGTTTGCAAGCTGCAAAGGTCCATATATGGACTTAAGCAAGCATCTCGGAGCTGGAACACTCATTTTCAATGATGTGATCAAAATAGTTTGGTTTCATCAAAAATGAAGAGGAACCATGTGTTCTTCAAAAAGGTCAGTGGGAGCGCTGTTGTCTTCCTCGTATTGTACGTGGATGACATCCTCCTTATTGGGAATGATATTCCCATGTTGACGATCAGTCAAAATATGGTTGTCCAAAGAATTCTCCATGAAAGACCTAGGTGAAGCATCCTTTATTCTAGGAATTAAGGTCTATAGGGATAGACCGAATAGGATGCTAGGACTTTCACAGAAGATGTACATAGAAGAAGTACTAAAGAGGTTTAGTATGGAAAACTCTAAGAGGGGATTAATACCCTTCAGACATGGTATTCATCTTTCCAAGAAGATGTGCCCTAGCACACCTGAGGAAATAGAATGCATGAGCAAGATCCCTTATGCTTCTGCAATAGGGAGCCTCATGTATGCCATGCTATGTACACGACCTGATATAGCCCATGCTGTGAGTGTCACAAGCAGATATCAGTCAAATCCAGGTGAAGAACACTGGACTTCTGTGAAATGTATCCTTAAGTACTTGAGAAGAACTAAGGATATGATGTTGGTCTTTGGTAATGGAGAACTCCAAGTCCAGGGATACACAGACTCGGATTTCATGTCCGATATAGATGATCGAAAGTCGACATCTGGAGTCTGTTTGTGTGCAATGGTGGTGCTGTCAGCTGGAAAGAGTTTCAAGCAAACAGTGATAGCAGATTCCACCATGGAAGCAGAATATATCGCTGCATCAGAGGCTGCGAAGGAAGCATTCTGGTACAAGAAGTTTGCTGCAGAAATCGGAGTAATGCCATCAGATGCCATTCCTCTATACTGCGACAACAATGGTGCCATAGCCCTTGCTAAGGAGCCGAGGTCTCACCAGAAATCCAAGCACATTGAGCGGCGATACCACCTCATCCGCGATTACCTCGAGAAGGTTACGTCGAGGTCAAGAGAGTCAACTCCACAGATAATGTGGCAGACCCACTTACAAAGCCGTTGGGCCAGCAGAAGATCGAAGCCCACCTTGAGAAGATGGGACTTAGACTTGTAGCCAATTGGCTTTAGGACAAGTGGAGATTGTTAGATATATGTGCCCTAGAAGCCAGAATTGGCTGACACTTGTAATACACTTCTAAGGGCAAAATTATAATTTTGACTATAAATAAAAAAAAATGGGTTATTTTCTATCACATATGTGTATTTAGTGTCTGTGATACATCCTTTGAGTTAATGGTAATGATAATTCATATTTTCAAGAGTTGAAAATTTAAGACATGAATAATCATTATTAACTCATAAAATGCTCCCGACCATAGGATCATCATGAGGATGGTGATTGATCCGGAAGGTTGGTGTACAATCGCTTCTTTATAGTAGATGAGTCTTAAGTCTACGGTGTAGAGACACCGAAGCGAGAGTACAGGTACTCGTTAGAGAACGAGGGCACTGAGCGTGACCACCTCGAGTATTCATAAGGAAGTCTACCTTCTCGTCAATGACTGACTCGATGCTGCAGTAGTGTGTCTGGTTCTTTGACCTGAGGTGCATCGGCAGTTCACCTTGAGGGTGTTATAGTTTGACTACACCATTACTCGGTCTCCTAGCCATATGGAACCCTGAGGTGTATGTTGGCTATAGCATGTTCATTGTAGGAACTGGATTGCATCAAGATGGAATCTATCTACCTCGGTGGTAGAGGAGCAGCCCTATGATGATCATGAGAATCAAGTCCAGAAGCCCATGGCCATGGCAGAGTGAAATAATAGAAAGAGTTTCTATTTAGATTTTCACATCGGACTCGAATGAATCATATGATAGAAACTAGGGTTTGACGAGTTCACCTTAACCCTAATCTGATCGGGGCTCAAGATAGAAGAACTTAATCACACAGGTAGCTGCACCAAGAGGTTCGCATTCAGCTCTGATGGGTTGCCACCATATACTGCTAGGTGTCACTGGTGGATTTTGGGAGCAATTAGAATGATTTAGATGATCGATCATTCTAGCTGTTCGAATCAGAAGAGTTCTGATCCATCGAAAGGAGTTTCGATGATGTCGATGATAGAGATCATGACATATCCCATTACCATACAGAACTGAACCTAACTGGGATCACACAAAGAAGGGTTTGAATCTGGTGATCATCAATTGAACTAACTCAGTTCAATTGATCTGAATGAGATTCAATTAGGTTCAAGGAAATCGTGCTAGCACTCGATTGAACCTAACGTTCTTCTTTTACTATCATTAAAAGTTGTCCTGACTGAGCCAAAGGAGTTTGTGCTCAATCAGGTACCTTCACTATGGTCTGACTGGAGCTTGTCCAAGTCAGAAAAGGGTTGTCTTAATTTTGACATAAATTTGGAGATAATACCTGCCATTTTTCCATCACTTGCTAATTCTTGTCTTTTGACTTTGGTCAAAAGTTGACCTTTGATACTTGACTTTCTGACCCATGTATCATGCACCTATTGGAGAGCTGGTGGGGCTTGTCCCCTTTGCCAGAAACCTGGAAAAGGAGGGGGTGCATGCCTAGGGAGGCGTGCCCATGGATAGGGATGCCTAGGAGTTCCATGGAATGGGACTCCAGGTCTCCTTTTGGATTCCAATTAGGTAGGCTCCTAAGACCAGCTTTGATCAGTCTTAGGCACCATCTAAGGGATGATTTGAGGGGGCTCTCATCTGATTAGATCAGGTGATCTCATTCCACCAATCAGATTTAGATCTGATTTCACAAAGGTTGTGATTGGGAAGATGAGTGGACTGGCATGGCACAGCAGGGTCTATAAATAAGACCCTATCTATGCCCAACTTTCAAGAAGTTCTCTCTTAGCCCATGCCCCAAGGCTGCCCCTCTCCCTCCTCCATGCCATTCTAGTCCTCTCTCTCCTTCTCCATGTCCAAAGGAGTTTTGGGCTCTTAGTTTGGTGCGATCCAGATCAAGAGAAAGGCGACGAGAAAGGAAGAAGGCTGCACTGCTGCAAGAGACGACTGCTGATCTTCAAAAGAGTTTTGAAGATCCTCCAAATCAAATCTAGATTTGATATTTGGAGAGATGATAAAGAAGGAGAAGATCTTCAGATCCAGCCTAAGTGGGTATCGGTAGAGGCCAGGCGCTTGCATGGCTAAATTCAGAACCTCAGGCAATCAGCAGGATCATCAAAGGATAAAGTGATTACCCAACATCAAGGTATAAATTAAATTAGATTTAATTTAATTTATTTTTATTTTTATTTATTAGATCTATAAAGTTAAATCTAAAACATCTTAGATATGATCTGGATTCATAAGAGAAATTTTTCAAATATCTCTCTTGATCCAATCAGATCTGAATGAACTAGATCCGAAAAATCAAAATTTTCCTTACAAATGCCTTCTTCGCAGCTTCTGAGGCAGCGATGTACTCTACTTCCATGGTGGAATCTGCTACTACTGTCTACTTAAAACTCTTTCATCTGACAACACCACCATTATATACAAACAGACTCCCAGATGTTGACTTTCGATCATCTATATCAGACATAAAATCTGAGTCTGTATACCCCTAGACTTAGAGTTCTCCATTACCAAAAACCAACAATATTTTCTTAGTTCTTGCTAAGTACTTAAGGATACATTTCACAGAAGTTCAGTGTTCTTCACTTGAATTTGACTGATATCTGCTCGTGACACTCACAGCATAGGCTATATCAGGTCATGTACATAACATGGCATACATGAAGCTCCCTATTGCTGAAGCATAAGGGATCTTACTCATGCATTCAATCTCCTCAGGTGTGTTGGGACACATTTTCTTGAAGAAATGAATGCCATGTCTGAAGGGTACTAATCTCCTCGTAGAGTTTTCCATGCTAAACCTCTTTAACACTTCCTCTATGTATATCTTCTATGAAAGACGTAGCATCCTACTCGGTCTATCTCTATAGACCTTAATTCCAAAAATGAAGAATGCTTCTCTTAGATGTTTCATTGAGAATTCTTTAGATAAGCACATTTTAACTATGGTCAACATGGGAATATCATTTCCAATAAGGAGGATATCATCCACGTACAGTATGAGAAAGACAATAGCGCTCCCACTGATCCTTTTGAAAATACATGGTTCCTCCTCATTCTTGATGAAATCAAATAATTTGATCACATCATTAAAATGAGTATTCCAGCTCTGAGATGCTTGCTTAAGTCCATATATGGATCTTTGCAGCTTGCATACTTTGTGATCAGCATCACTGGATGTGAAACCTAGCGACTATTCCATATAGATATCTTCCTCAAGGTATCTGTTTAAGAATGCTATTTTCACATCTATTTGCCATATTTTATAATCAAAATAAGCTGTAATAGCAAGTAATGTGTGGATGGATTTTAGCATAGCTACTGGTGAAAAGGTATCCTGATAGTCAATGCCTTCACGCTGACTATACCCTTTTGCCACTAATCTAGCTTTGAATGTCTCCACATTTTCATCTGCCCCAATCTTTCTCTTGTAGATCCATTTACATCCAATAGGTACTATACCTTCAGGTGGATCTACTAAGGTCCAGACTTGGTTTAAGTGTATAAAGTTAATTTCTGACTTCATTGCCTCTAACCATTTCTCAGAGTTGATATCCGATATCGCCTTGTCATAGGTTTTAGAATCATCACCATGAACCCCATTACCTACGAGGAATATATTCTCTACTTTCTCTGAAATATTATCTAAGTACCTCTCAGGGGGATGGAAAATCCTTTCCAATCTATGAGGTGGAGGAGGTAGTGATTGTATTGGCTCAACTTGATTTGGTTCCATAGGATCCTTAGCTCGTTGCTTTTGTGAGACTTTCTCCTCAAGCTTGATCTACTTTCCAATGTCGTCATCTTAAATAAACTATTTTTTTAAAAAAGTGGCATGCCAACTCACAAACATATTGTGGTCTTCTAGAATGTAGAAATAATATCCTAATGACTCTTTAGGATATCCTATAAATCAAGCTCTAAAGGACCTATAGTCTAACTTATCTACTTGTTGTCTTTTGACATGAGCCGGACAACCCCAAATTCTAAGATGACTCAGACTTCGTTTCTTACCATGTCATATCTCATATGGTATGGTAGGAACAATTTTAGAGAAAATCCTATTCAGTAAAATATAGTAGTTAATAGACTATATCTCCAAAGAAAATTAGGAAGGTCTGTGAAGCTCATCATGGATCGGACCATATCTAATAGGGTCTGATTCCTCCATTCTAAAATCTCGTTGAGTTGAGATGTTCCAGGTGGAGTATATTGAGAGACTATGCCATTTTACTTGAGATAGTCCAAGAATTCTCGACTAAGGTATTCACCTCCTCGATCTGATCGAAGAACCTTAATGGGTTTTCTAGTTTTCTTTTCAACTTCATATCTGAATTCTTAAACTTTTTAAAGGCTTCAGACTTGTGTCTCATAAGATATATATACCCATACAGAGATAAATCATTGGTAAAGGTTATGAAGTAGTCAAAGTTGCCTCTAGCCGGCACATCAAATGGACTGCACACATCAGTATGTACTAGGACAAGTAGTTCCGTGGCCCTTTTCCCATGTCCTACAAAAGGAAGCTTAGTCATTTTGCCATGAAGACATGATTCACAAATTGGATATGACTCAAAAGTCAATGGACTCAATAGCCTGATTTTTTTTAATTTGTTAATCCTATCTTCTGCTATATGACCTAGTCTTAGGTGCCATAGATACCTATCATTTGGACTATCCCTGGGTCATTTTGATCTTATGGCATTCACATTTTGCTCGATATTAAAAATAGATACATCAATATGTAACTGGTAGAGACCGTTAATGAGAAAATCACTTGTAATTTTATTTCTTTCATAAAGAATATTACAATAGTCCTTAAGAAAACTAATTACATAGCCTTCTTGTGCTAAACATGAAATAGAAATTAAATTCCTGCTTGCAGCAACACATATTAACAATCCCTAAGTACTAAATCTAAGTTAGATGGTAGTTGAAGAGGGTAGGTTCCCACGGCCACAGCAGCAACCCTTGCTCCATTTTCGACGTGTAGGATCATCTTACTATCCCTCAGTCTTCTGCTATCCTCAAGACCCTGCATGAAAGTGCACAAATGAGCACTAGAACCAAAGTCAACCATCCAATTGGATGTAGAAGAAACCATAAGATTAGATTCAAAAACGAGCATACCTCCAAAAGGACCTGTCTCCTTCTTATTCTTCAGGGTGGCTAGGTATGTAGGGCAATTCCACTTTCAGTGGCTATTAGTATTACAATGAAAACACTTTTCTTTGTCAGCGGTCTTTTTCTTCAGCTTTGCCTTCTTTTTCTTTCCTCCTTCCACCTTCTATTTTTTCACAAACTTCTTCTTCATTTTAAAAAATTTTCTTTTGAAAGAAGTCTGTTCCATAGCAAGTACTGAACCTTTAGAATCTTTTATAGAAAGCTCAGTAGTAACCAGCATATTCATAAGCTCGGTCAGAGTATTCTGAAGTTTATGCATATGGTAGTTCATGATGAACTGCCCATACGTGTCAGTTAAGGATTGTAGAATTATATCATTCTGCAAATCCTAATCTAACTTCACTCCGAGCTTCTCAAGCTCTTCCTAGTCCTTGATCATCATCAGACAATGATCTTGGACTGATTGCCCATCATGCATTTTAGCCTTAAACAATTGTTTAGTGACCTAATATTTGGTTGCGCGACTCTGTTCACCAAACAACTCTTGCAGGTGAGCCAACATTTGATGGACAGTCTTGATATCTTCATGTTAGCACTAAAGCTCATCAGACATTGAGTCCAACATATAGTATCTGGCCTTGTTATCTTCATCTGACTATTTGTCAAGAGATGCTCTCTATTTAGCAGACGGACAAGCTGGTAAGGTGGGAGGATCCTGATCCAATATATGAGTCAACTTTTTGGAATCCAAAATAATTTTAAAGTTTGGAAGCCAATCCTTATAATTGGGTCCGATCAGTCTATGGGTGTCCAGGATATGGGCTAGTGGGTTGTATGCAAATATTTTTCTTTTTCCTATAGAGAGTCAAAGTTTCTAGTAAGATTTTGTAATTAAGATTTGATCAATTTATTTAAAAATTTAATTTTTAAATAAATTAGCTTCCACTATTTTCTTGGATTCCTACACTTTCTCTATAGAGATGCAAAAATCTTTATGATTACTGATTTCTAGTGGGTATTGCAGTTCCATAAATTGACTCATCACCTCATCTAACAGTTATTGGTAATGGGCTAGCCAATGAGTGAACAACTCTTGTCCAATGATTCTCTAATCATGGTGTACCCAGGCTTGATCTCTAGTTCATAAATCTCATCGTGGCCGAAATATTGATCCACTTCTTAGTTAAGTCAGACCCACCATTTGCATAGATTGGATTTTTAATTAGGTCTCTCATCATATCCAAAATATTGAGCCTAATCCATCATCTAGCCCATAGCATCCAATGCCTAATAGACATGGTTGTGTCTTCTCAGTGCAATTGAACCACTATGACTAGTTGAGAACAATCAACCCCAGAAAGGGCTCACATATCTACAATGGTGGAAGATCTTAGACTTAATCTTTTCTTAGGAAGATTTGATTTAGGTTTCTTTAAACTTGACTTGATATAGCCATAACCATTATGACTTAACCTAGTGGCATGGGTTAGCTTGGACTGTTAGCCACCTTAGATCAGGACTGAGCCAATAAATATGGTTAGGTAAGTGAGATCGGTGGGAGGAATATGTCATTAACTCAATAAGAATGCATTCGAGTCGAGTAGCTCTCAATTAAAAACTAGTCAGTCGTATCTGCCAAACTTACCTTAAACACCAAATTATTGAGCCAGAATCAATCGGATTAGCCAACAATGTAGACTCTAACCACTTAGCCTAATTAGATCTTAACTTGATCGATCACTCATGTGACTCGATCTTGATCCACACTTCATCCTATTAGGTTGGTCAATTTAAGCACTCTTGATCCCATCTAATCAACTCTTGATTCAGTTTGATCAACCGCTAGACCTAATTGAGCTACCCAAGCCCGAACACAATTTTATGAATATATTTTAGATCTGAAAATTCTTAATTTTAGATCTAATATATTTCATAATCTTAATTCTTAATTAAGTTTAGGGTTCATAAACAAAACATGTATATAAAATTCTAGGATTTCAAAATCTAGGTTTTGCAGAAAATAAGTTTTAGATTTTTGATTAAGGATGAACACGTAGTACCCCTACACATCATAAGAACACCCTATCAAATGAAAGGAGAGGGTCTTTAAACTCTACTTCATTCTTATGATCGAACGGTCTAGGAGAACGCCTTAATCAAAAATATGACAAATCTATAAAACTAGTTATATCTACATCATATATCACATATATAAAAAAATAATCTAACTAAAAATATATTTTTTATACATCTTATGTATCATATCATGCATGTTTTCAGTTCTAAATTATCTCATAAATATCTAAAAAATAAGATTTAAATTTGATCATATCAAATTAAAATTTATTCTAGATAATTTTGTAGAACTATTCCACAACTAGTCTAAACATGCATCTATCATATCTCATATGAACAAATTAAATAAATTTATTTTTTATTTTTTAGATCTAATTATAATATTTATAATATCAAAAATAGTAAATAAATAGATCTAAAAATTATAATTAATCAAATTAAAATTATGATTATGTTAGACTACACATAGAATAATTCTATTTCTAGTCTAGTCATGCATCTCATACATCTTAGATCTAGATTATTTAATTTTTAATTTTTTAATTTTAGATCTAATCACATCTCATGTGATATATAAAATCATCTAATTATTAGATTAAAAATAAATTAAAATTAGATCTAATGAATTTTGGAATCTGGCTCTGATACCAGTTGAAGGAAAAAATCTTATTTTCCAGATCAGGTTCGTTCAGATCTGATTGGATCAAGAAAAATATTTCAAAAATTTTTCTCTAACAATGTAATCATATCTAAGATTCTTCAGATTTGATCTTATTGATCTAAAAAAATAAAATAAAATAAAAATTAAATTAAATCTAATTTAATTGTATCTTTATTTTGGGTGATCCAATTATCTTATAATGATCTCGATGTTTGCCTGAGGTTCTGCATGTAGCCACGCAAGCACCTGACCTGTATCAGTATCCACTTGGGCAGGATCTAGAGATTTTTTTCTTCTCAATCAATTCTCCAAAAATTAGATCTAGATCTGATCTTGAAGGTCTTCAAAAACTCTTTTGAAGAACAACCATTGTCTCTTGCGGTAGTGTTATCTTCTTCCTTTCCTGTCATCTTTCACTTGCTTGGATCGCACCTAACTCATGCCCAAAAACTCTTGACCATGAAAAGGAAAGAGAGGACCAAAGGGTGGCATGGAGAAGGAGGGAGAAAAGCTTTGTGGCATGGGCTATGAGTAGAAGCTTTTTATTCTAGGTGCAGATAGGGTTTATATAGACCCTACTGCGCCATGCAGTGCCACATCATCCTGACCAATCATGACCTTTTATGCAATCAGATCTAAATCTGATTGATGCGATGGCATCATCTGATCTAATCAGATTAGAGTCCCTTAAAACTCTCCTTAGATGGTGCTAAGACTGGGTCAAACAAGTCTTCTTGGCGCCATCTAGTTTGATCTCCTGAAGCAACTGGAGTCCCATCTGTATGGGACTCCAAATCTTATCCTCATGAGGCACACGCCTCCCTAGGCATGCACCCCTTGCCTGTCTACCTTTTAGTAGTGGGATAAGGGCCAAGGTTCTCTCCTATGGGTGCATGATACATGGGTAGATGTCAAGTATCAAAGGTCAATATTTGACCAAAGTCCAAAGACAAGATTTAGCAAGTGATGAAAAATGGTAAGTGTTGTCTCAAATTTATTTCATAAATTAAGACAACCCTTTTCTGATCTAGACAAGCTCCATTTAGATCAAATAAAGATTCCTGAGTGAGTCCAAATACATTTGGCTCAGTCGAGATAAGTTTTAATGATTGTAAAAGGAGAACATTAAGCTTAATCATGTGCTAGCATGATTTTTTTGAACCTAATTAAATCTTATTCAAATCAATTGAACTAGATTGATCCAATTAATGATATCCATATCCAAATCATTATTTGTGTAACCTAGTAAGGTTCAGTTTCATATGGTAATGGGATATGTTGTGATCTCTATCATCGACATCATCAAAACATCTTTCGATGGATCAAAACTTTTTTGATTTAGATAACTAGTATGATTGATCATCCAAATCATTCTAATTACT
Organism: Cocos nucifera; assembly: GCA_006176705.1. Classification (NCBI taxonomy): domain Eukaryota; kingdom Viridiplantae; phylum Streptophyta; class Magnoliopsida; order Arecales; family Arecaceae; genus Cocos; species Cocos nucifera. Next base: position 321,974 of record QRFJ01000978.1, on the reverse strand, counting down.
CTCAAAATCCATCAGTGACACCTAGCAATATATGGTGGCAACCCATCAGAACTGAAAGTGAACCTCTCGGTGCAGTTTTTTGTGTGATTAAATTCCTCGTTCTTGAGCCTCAATCAGATTAGGGTTAAGGTGATCTTGTCAAATCCTAATATCCGTCATATGAATTAATCATTCGATTTAAGTCTAATGTAAAAATCCTAATAGAAACTGTTTTCTATTATTTCACTCTGCCATGGCCGTGGATTTTATGGATCTAATTTTCATGATCATCATAGGGCTACTCCTCTTTTACCGAGGTAGATATATTTTTTATTAGTGCAATCCAATTCCTACAATGAACATGCTATAGCCAACATACACCTCAGGACTCTGAATGGCTAGGAGATCGAGTTATGGTGTAGTCAAACTAAAACACCCTCAAGGTGAACTATGATGCACCTCAGGTCAAAGAACTAGACACACCATTATAGCTTTGAGCCAGTCATCGACGAGAAGGTAGACTTCCTCAAGACTGCTCGAGGTGGTCATGCTTAGTGTCCTTATTCTCTAACGAGTATCTGTACTCTCACTTCGGTGTCTCTATACTATAGACTTAAGACTCATCTATTCTAAAGAAGCGATCATACACCAATCTTTTGGATCAATCACCATCCTCATGATGATCCTATGGTCGGAAGCATTTTATGAGTTAATAATAAAAATTCATGTCTTAAATTTTCAACTCTTGAAAATATGATCTATCATTGCCATTAACTCAAGGGATGTATCACAGATACTTTCAAATACACCTGGTGATAGAAAATAAATTATTTTATTATTTATAGTCAAAATTATAATTTTTCCCTTAGAAGTGTATTATAAGTGTCAGCCAATCTAGCTTTAAGGGCACACATATCTAACATAATCTTTAACTCTAGATGGTTAGGTCAATAATCAATAACAGAGCACCTGCTCTGATACCAATTATTGTCCAAAGATAGCAACCCAAGAGGAAGGGTGGGGGGATGAATTGGGTTCTTATAAAAGCTTTGGCCAAATTTAACTCTAAACAATTATGTGCTTTGATTTTAATCTAAGTGGTGAGGATGAGATGTATATAATATGAGCAATAGAATTAAGATAACAAAATCAAACTATGAAAGTAAAGTAAGAATTATAAGCATGCAAAGTATATAGAGAGATAGAAGAAAAAAGCATAATACAAACACACAAATATTTATAGTAGTTTGGAGCAATCCACTCCTATGTCCACTCTCCAAGCTTCTCTTAGAAATTTTACTATAATCTATCCTTGATTATAGTGTGTTTGTTTTTTCAGGCTCACAAGCAAATCTTATTGGTTTTCATAAGAGCACTAACCAAAACCTAATACCGTTAGTTTTTCGGATTCACTAACAATTCAGTTGATTTTTCAGGATCACCAACCAAAACTTACAATGTCCAATTTTGGATTTGGATGGATCTAAACCCTAAGTTTCTTTCCTCCAAAGAAACTTGTAAAGAAATCAAAAAATATAAGTAAAGTTTCGGCACAATATAAAAATAGAGTATAAGCTATTTTAAATCCTAAAGAATAAGTTGATAATATGCTCGATTGAAGCTTGGATTTTCTTCAAATTATACTTGAGAGGGTGTGGAAGATGTTGCAAAAGATTGCTTTGAAGGCTTGCTGAAATTTGTGCGCAACACACCTCTCTTTTCTCTTTCCTTTGGATATTCAATGTTCCTCACAAAATCTGAAAGATTCTCTCTCTAAATCTCTTAATCTCTTTATTCTATTTTTTTCAATTGATTCTCCATCTTTAAATATCTTTAGAGAAGGTTGGAGTTAAAGTTCTTAGTCGTTGGAAGCTCTGAAATAGCCATTGGGGTCGAAAAATAGTCATTGAAAAACTATCCATTGAAGGTTGTCTGCGCAGATCGAGACCTCTTAATTTTTCATGACACCTCTCGTCAGATTTTGAGACCTCTCAATTTTTCATGAGACGTCTCATCAAAACCATAAGACCTCTCGAGAAATCTGTAAGACCTCTCGCTCTCAGAGCACAGAAATGAAATTTCTATCTTCTGAGAATGAGACATCTCGAGTTCAACTCGAGACCTCTCGAGATTGTGCCAGAATACTGTTTCATTGTGCCAGACCACTCGAGAGCTCTCAAAAAAAATCCGAGACGTCTCAAAAAATCTTGACTTTATTTTTCTTCAATGTTTGACCTTCCAAACTTGAGCTTCTTGACCCCAAACTCTTTTAAACATAATTACTTTCTTCAATTTTAATTTTTCTTCTTTCAGTCATACTTTCTTCATACCAAGCCATCCAAATATGTGTGAATTTGCTCTTTTAAGTATTTTAGCATGGCATCTTGAGAGGATTTATTTTTAAGATAAATTCTTTATTTTGGATACTTGAAAAATCCTACACATATTCTTGAAATATATGATTAGATACATAATATACTCAATATTTTAGAATCATCAAAATCAATGTTAGGGTCAACACTTATCATCTGAGTCATCTTATAAACAATCTATCCATCAGAACCAGCCTAAGAAACCTGAGTCATTAGTACTCGATGATTCATCAAACTCGCTCACAAGACCCACCAAGCCTATAGCTTCTTTTCCAAACCGACTAAGATCCAATAAACAATCAGAACACTTGGATAAAATACTAGAGGTGTTTAAAGAAGTTCAAGTAAATATCCCTCTACTAGACATGATCCAGTAAGTCCTGACCTATGCCAAAGTCCTAAAGGATCTTTGTATAAAAGGACAACTAATTTATCTAAGAAAGCCTTCTTGGCAGCAAGTGTGAGTTCCTATCTATCAAGTCAAGGACTGATTAGGTATAAAGATACAGGATCTCCTATAATTTCATGCACTATCAGAGAGACCAATATTGATAAGGCTCTATTAGATTTAGGAGCTAGTGTAAACATATTGCCATACTCTGTGTATAAGTAATTAGGGTTGGGAGAACTAAAATCTACAAGGATTACCTTGCAACTAGCAGATCAATCTTCTAGGATCCCTAAAGGAGTGGTAGAGGATGTGTTTTTAATTAAGGTTGACAATTTCACCATTCCAATAGATTTTGTCATTTTAGAGACTAAATCCATTCCAAACCCAAAGATCATATCTTGGTTATTTTAGAAAGACTATTTCTAGCGATTGCCAATGCCATAATCAATTGCCGAAATAAACTCATGAAGCTCTCATTTGGGAATATGATCATTAAACTAAATATTTTTAACCTGGAACAAGAATTAAATCAACTAGATGAAGAAAACTTGACCTAAGAGGATGTCTACGAACCCAACAATCTAAGCCAGAGGACATCAAAATTAATCTCGGATTGAACCAAGAATTTAGAAATAAAATTTGGATAATTGTTAATCATAGGAATATTCGATCAGAACTAGAATCACCAATCAAATCAGTTATTAAGAAAACACCACTAGTGGATCTGAAGACACTCCATGAATATTTAAAATATGAATATCTAGGTCTATCAGAAACTCTACCAGTAACTATTAAATTAGATCTAGGTGTTAGGAAAAGTGTCCTAAAACTAATTATCTAAGCTATAGATGATTGACTTTTTGTATATGTATATGAATTAAATTTTATTAATAAAAATTATTTTTGGTAGTTCATCATATTGCATCTTCTTAGAACTTCTTCTATGATGATGTTTTTAAAACTATAAATGATCGATAATGTTATTACAAGGATGATAATGTTTATCGAGTGTTCGTTGTGTGCCATATAGGTAGGTTATCCTCTTAACCAAGAAGTGTGGAGACACTGGTATAGTATACAGATGAAATATAGAAGTACATCATCATCGAATGGTGACTCACCTGTGAAGCACTCTACTGTCAAGACATGCTCATGAAGAATATGAGCATAAGTATCTCTTAGAACTGAGATCATCATGATGACTTTCAATCAACTCACTGTCTTTGATACCGGAGTAGCTATATTTCTAATATAGTGATGAAAAATTTTTGGGTATAATCAAGTACTTGTAAAGTTAGTGTATGAGTCAAGATGGAATTGACCCCTCCGATGGGACATAATACTTCACTGTATTTCAATTGAATAAAATCTTGGTCAGGATAATCCATGTGATTATTGTCACACCTCGAACCCAGCATCCTGATCGGGCACGCGATGACTGCATAAACCCTAGAGTAATGCTCTAGAGAATATGCAAAGACTATAAAATTACTTATAATCCCAATATCCCATGAATACTATCGATCTTAATTCATAATAAAAAATTTCACATGAATAAATTTCATCCTTATATAATTTGCAAAACTCGATCATCCAACTATCAGTGATGGTGCTCTATCTAATTGGTCCTTTCAATTTTAATTCCAATAATAGCCAAATGTATGTATCCTATAACTCTAAAAAGAAAAGAAAAGAAAGAAGAATGATGAGCTTTACAGCCCAGTAAGAATCACCGTATATCTATACCAATAAATAATATAATTTAAAAATAATAATAGGTAATGAAACATGAAATCTCATAAAATATTCAGATCAACTCAAACATTTAGATAAACATGTATCAAATATCTATCTTGTCAAAAAAGATATATTATCACATATCAACATGTGAAATCTTTTCATTCAATATTTAATTTATAACTTGTCATATTTTTCTTTTATCATACTTTCATATTTTCTAACATTTTTTTTACAGTTTTGGACTAATCAAGATCATGCCTCAATTTTGGTCTGATCCAAAATCTCACGCATAAACTCATGAGGGCTATCCGAGGCATGAGCTCCTGGTGGGCTATCTCAATCTTGGTCTAACTCAAAATCTCATACATAAGCCCATGGAGGCTATCCTAGGTATAAGCTTCTAGCGGACTGTCCACATGACGAGGTTAGTCTAAACCATATCCTTTTCATCTAATTATTACATGTTGATTTTATCATATCAATTTTAGTTTATAATATGATCAAGATAAGTATATCATATCCATATAATCATACCATCAATTATTGTTACACATAAATATATTCAACATATAATATACTAATGCTGAAAGATCATATAAGAACAATAATGTCTCAAACATAACAAATCTATTAATACAAATCCTGATGGGAATGGTGTACAGGGCAGAAGCATGGGTTTCAAAGCAAAAATATGAAATTAAATAAACCAAACCCAAACCCAAGGATCACCTTATTAGCAATTAAATCATATAACATGCATTTGTAATATAAAAGAAAGTATTAGAACATACCTCTTATTGCTAAATCCTAAATTATCCCTGATCGTTAGTAGCAGTCCGTCAGGGGTTCCACCAGGTGTCCACGTGTTCACCCTCCAACGTTGATCCACATAAAGACTTGATCAAGACACCAGCACCTCTGATTTATATAATTAGAGTTCTAATAATAAGAACTTTAATTAAAAGGGCAAGACCTTCTTTAGCCATTATGTTACCTTCTTTGCCTCTCTATATCTATCTTTCTTTTTCTTTGTCTTCTTAATTTTTCTTTCTAATCTCTTAGTCTTAAGATGACTACTTGTCCTTATAATGACAAGGTCTAGACAAGAGAAGGAAAGAAAGAAAATTGGATAAAAAAAAACTCTTGTAAGAAAGAAAGATAATGTTCACTTATTTTGGACTCTTGGTGTGCACCCTTATTTATAATGTACGTAGGGGTGCCATCTAAAATTCTCATGCCCTTTCCACATCAATATCTCATGCCCCATCATCAAATCTCACACCCATCTAAATTTTGCACCATTTGAAATTATGTAGACTTAGTCCAAGAGGTGCCTTAAAACAGAAGGACTCTTTGGACTAATTCTACATAGTTTTTCTACGAAGAGTCGTGATGCATAAATATATAACACCATAATTCAAAGGTTTGGATCAGATTAGATGGCCATCTAATGGCCCTTAAAGGGATGCCTATTCAGCAAGAAGGCGTGGAGATGTACTTTGAATAGTCAAAGCCCCAAGAGGCATCAAGAAGGAGCGGGCGGCATGGAGTCCAAGGCCGCAAAGACTCTTAGGTGACAAAACATCCTGGGCGAAAAAATTAAAAAGAAAAAGGAGTATTTCATCTACAGAAGGACTCTTCTGCACCCCATAACAGATGTCCATGCCAATTCAAAATATATTTATGCGACAAAACAAATGGGAAAAGTCAAAGAAGGTAGGCGCCAACTAATTTCATGCGCCAAAAATCCTTTGTACATGGAATACTTCCCACGCGCAAGAGAGAGACTCTCTGGCATGTGGGATTCTGATATGTAGCACCCAATCTAAAGCCCAATCAGTCTAGGTTAATCCAATTCAAGACCAAGTTCTATTTGGCTCAAATCGGACCTTAATTAGCCTAAATCAGAAGCCGATTCGAATCCAATTTGAATCTAGGTGCTAGGGTTTGCTACATATGCTAGCATGTTTATCTTGCAAACATGATCTAATCCAATTAGACCCTTAATCAATTTGCTTTGTGTGTGATCCATTGGGTTTCACATCTAACCAGCAGTGAGTTTGGGTGCGATTTGACCTAATCTGGTTAGAACTCAACCAAACCGATTTAGGTCAGAACTAGCAAACCCAATTTGACTTAATTTAGAATGCTCTCTAATTTAATAATCAAATTAAAATTTTAATTTGATCAAATCCACAAGTCATGATTGACATCTAGCAACATATCATGACTACCCAGAAGATGTAAAATTTTGATGAAAATACCAAAAATACCCTTCAGTAAAAATTACCATGCAACTAGATCCTTCGATCTTCCTACATCCTGAATATGACTCTGGATATGAAAATATGTCAATCCTAATATCATATTTATTTCTCTTTCAATCTTATGATAATAATTCATTTAATGAAATATTAGAAATTATTTCTAATTTTCATCATGCTTTGATCAAAGTCTTCCTGAATCATTATTTATTTGAAGCAGGTAGGATGCTATTTTCTCTTACCAGGAGTGATCGATTCCATGTTAACCTACTCACAAACTTCATATATATAATCTACCTTATCTAGATCATCCCATACATAACTAAGTCATGAATGAGTATGAACCAAAATATGAATTTATATATATATAAGATTCTATGGTAGTTTTAGGTCAATGGATTAAGTTGTCCTGTCTGAGCCAAAGGAGTTTGTGCTCAAACAGAGGCCTTCATATGGTCTGACAGGAGGTTGTCCAAGTCTGAAAAGGTTGTCTTATTTGTAAGACACTACCTGCCATTTTTGGTCACCTGCCATTTCTTGTTCTTTGACTTTGGTCAAAAGTCTACCTTTGACTGGTCAAACGTTGACCATTGACACTTTGACTTTTAACCACATGTCAGGCACCTATTGGAGAGCTGGTGGAGGCCTATCCCCCTACCAAAACCTGGCAAGGAGAAGGGCGCACGCCATCCTAGGCGTGTGCCCAAGTTGGAGGCGCCTAGGAGTCCTTGTTGGACAAGGACTCCATCTCCTTTTTGGATTCCAATTAGAGTTCTTCTAAGAACCAACTTTGACTGGTCTTAGGCGCCCTCTAAGGAGGAATCCAGGGGTCTCTATTCCCACCAATCAGATTTAGATCTGATTTCACAAAGGGTTGTGATTGGTTGGGA
>QRFJ01000978.1:252486-314313 GCA_006176705.1 Cocos nucifera | reverse complement strand
TAGGCATGATTTCCTTGAACCTAATTGAATTCTCATTCAGATCAATTGAACTAGATCAGTTCAATTGATGATCACCAGATTCAAACCCTTGTTTGTGTGACCCAGTTAGGTTCAGTTCTATATGGTAATGGGATATGTTATGATCTCTATCATCGACATCATCGAAACTCCTTTCGATGGATCAAAACTCTTCTGATTCGAACAGCTAGAATGATCGATCATCTAAATCATTCTAATTGCTCCCAAAATCCACCAGTGACACCTAGCAGTATATGGTGGCAACCCATCAGAGCTGAATGCGAACCTCTTTGTGCAGCTACCTGTGTGATTCAGTTCTTCTATCTTGAGCCCCGATCAGATTAGGGTAAGGTGAACTCGTCAAACCCTAGTCTCTGTCATATGATGTAATCATTCGATTCGAGTCCAATGTGAAAATCTAAATAGAAACTCTTTCTATTATTTCACTCTACCATGGCCATGGATTTCTGGACTTGATTCTCATGATCATCATAGGGCTACTCCTCTACCCACCGAGGTAGATAGATTCCATCTTGATGCAATCCAGTTCCTACAATGAACATGTCATAGCCAACATACACCTCAGGGTTCCATATGGCTAGGAGACTGAGTAATGGTGTAGTTAAACTATAACACCCTCAAGGTGAACTGCCGATGCATCTAAGGTCAAAGAACCAGACACACTACTGCAGCATCGAGTCAGTCATTGACGAGAAGGTAGACTCCCTAATGACTACTCGAGGTGGTCACGCTCAGTGCCCTCGTTCTCTAACGAGTACCTGTACTCTCACTCCGGTGTCTCCACACCGTAGACTTAAGACTCATCTACTAAAGAGAAGCGATTTACGATCTTTCAGGGGATCATCTCCATGAGCACCATTACCTACGGGGAACATTTCCTCTACATCCTCTGAAATAATACCTAAGTATCTTTCAGGGGGATGGGGAAATGCTTTCCGATCTACGAGGTGGAGGAGGTAGTGTTCTTATTGGCTCAACCTGATTTGGTTCCACTTGGTCCTTAGCTCGTTCTGCTTGTGAGACTTTCTCATCAAGTTTGATCTGCCTTCCAATGCCACTATCTTGAATAAACTATTTTTCAAGAAATATGGCATGTCGACTCACAATCACATTATGGTCTTCTGGAATGTAGAAATAGTATCCTAATGACTCTTTAGGATATCCTATGAATCGAGCTCTGAAGGACCTAAACTCTAACTTGTCCGCTTGTTGTCTTTTGACATGAGTCGGACAACCCCAAATTCTGAGATGACTCAGACTTGGTTTCTTTACCGTGCCATATCTTCATACGGTGTGTAGGAACGGTTTTAGAGGGAACCCTATTCAGTAGATAGATTGAAGTAACAATGAGTTGCCCTAAAAAAAATCAAGGAGGTCTGTGAAGCTCATCATGGATCGAACCATATCTAATAGAGTCCGATTTCTCCGTTCTGAAACCCTGTTGAGTTGAGGTGTTCCTGGTGGAGTCCATGGAGAGACTATGCCATTATCCTTGAGATAGTCTAGGAATTCCCTGCTAAGGTATTCACCTCCTCGATCTGATCGAAGAACCTTAATGGATTTTCCTGTTTGTTTTTCTACTTCATGTCTGAATTCTTTGAACTTTTCAAAGGCTTCAGACTTGTGTCCCATAAGATACACATACCCATACCTAGACAGATCATCAGTAAAGGTTATGAAGTAGACAAAATTGCCTCTAGCCGGCATATCAAATGGGCCGCACACATCTGTATGTACTAGGGCAAGGAGATCTGTGGCCCTCTCCCCATGTCCAACAAAAGGGAGTTTAGTCATTTTGCCTTGAAGATAGGATTCACAAGTTGGATATGGCTCGGAAGTCAATGGACTCAATAGTCCATTTTTCTCCAATTTGTTGATCCTATCTTCTGCTATATGACCTAATCTCAGGTGCCATAAATATCTGTCGTTTGGACTATCCCTAGGTCGTTTGGCATTCACGTTTTGCTCGAATAATGAGCATACCTCCAGAAGGACCTTCCTTCTTGTTCTTCAAGGTGGCCAGGTAAGTAGGGTAGTTCCGCTTCCAATGGCCGTCGCTGTTGCAATGGAAATACTTTCTTTTGCCATCGGCCTTTTTCTTCGATTCTGCCTTCTTCTTCTTTGATCCTTCCACCTTTTGCTTTTTCACAGACTTTTTTTCTTTCCATAAGACTTTCTTTTGGAAGAAGTCCGTTCCATAGCAAGAACTGAGCCTTTAGAACCTTTCATAGAAAGCTCAGCGGTAACCAGCATATTCATTAACTCGGCCAAGGAATTCTGAAGTTTATGCATGTGGTAATTCATGATGAATTGCCCATATGCATCAGTCAAGGATTGCAGAATGATATCGTTCTGCAAATCCAAGTCCAACTTCACACCGAGCTTCTCAAGCTCTTCCATGTCCTTGATCATTGTCAGACAATGATCTTGGACTGACTGCCCATCACGCATCTTAGCCTTAAAAAGTCATTTTGTGACTTGATATTTGGCTGCGTGACTCTGTTCACCAAACATCTCCTGCAGGTGAGCCAACATTTGGCGAGCAGTCTCGATATCCTCATGTTGGCGCTGGAGCTCATCAGACATCGAGCCCAACATGTAATATCTAGCCTTATTATCTTCGTCAATCCATTTTTCCAGAGACGCTCTCTGTTCAACAGATGGACGGGCTGGTAATGTGGGAGGGTCCTGGTCCAAAACATGAGTTAACTTCTCGGAACCCAAAATAATTTTGTAGTTCCTGAGCCAATCTTTATAATTGGGTCCAGTCAGTCTATGTGTGTCCAGGATACGTGCCAATGGGTTTGACGCAGACATATTCCTGGAGAGAGTCAAAGATTCTAGTTAGATACTATAATTTTGACTTGACCAATTTATTTAGGGATTTTATTTTTAAACAAATTAGCTCTCACTATTTTCTCGGATCCCTACACTCCCTCTGTAGAGATGCAAAAATCTCCATGATTAATGATTTCTAGTGGGTGGTGCGGTCTCACCAACTTACTCATCACTTCACCTAACAGTTATTGGTGATGGGTTAGCCAATGAGTGAACAACTCTTGTTCAATGATTCTCTAATCATGGTGCACCCGAACTTGGTCTCTAATTCATGAAATCTCACCGTATCCGGAATATTGATCCACTCCTTAGTTAAGTCAGACCCACCATTTGCATAGACTGGGTTCCTAATTGAGTCCCTCACCGTATCCGGAATATTGAGCTCAACTCATCCTCCAGCCCATAGCATCCAATGCCTAATAAACATGGTTGCGTCTTCCCGGTGCAACTGAGCCACTGTATCCAGCCGAGAACAATCAACCCCGGGAAGGGCCCGTACATCTACAATGGTGGAAGACCTCAGACTTAATCTTTTCTTAGGGAGAATTGATTCAGGTCTCATTAAACTAGACTTGGCTTAATCATAACAATTATGACTAACCTAGTGGCATGGGGTTAGCTCGGATTATTGACCACCTCAGATCAGAACTGTGTCAATAGATGTGGCCAGGTAAGTGAGACCGGTGGAAGGAATATGCCATTAACTCGTACAAGAACGCATTCAGGTCGAGTAGCTTCCAATTAAAAACCAGTCGGTCGTCTATGCCAAACTTACCTTAGACACCAAATTGTTGAGACAGAACCAATTGGGTTAGCCTACAATCCAGACTCTAACCTCTGAGCTTAATTAGGTCTTGCTTGATCGTGACTCGATCTTGACCCAGACTTAATCCTATTAGGCTGGTCAATTTAAGCATTGTTGATCCCATCTAACCAACTCTTGATTCGATTTGATCAACCGCTTAGACCTAATTGAGCTAGCCAAGCCCGAACCCAGTATTATGAATATGTCTTAGATCTGAAATTTTTAATTTTAGATCTAATTAATATTTCATAAACTTAATTCTTAATTAAGTAGGGTTCATAAATAAAATATGCACAATAAATCCTAGGGTTTCAGGATCTAGGGTTTTGCAGAAAGTAAGTTTTGGGTTTCTGATTAAGGACGAACACGCAGCACCCCTACACATCATAAGAACACCCCATCGAATGGGAAGAGAGGGCCTTTAAATCTTTCTTCGTTCTTATGACCGGACGGCCAAGAGGAATGCCTTAATCAGGAACATTCAATACTACAAAACAATATCAGATCTATATCATATATCTCATATATAAAGTAGATCTAATCATGGCATATTTTGCATACATCTCCATGTATCATAATTATGCATGTTTTTAGATCTAAATTATCTCATAATAATCTAAAAAAATAGATTTAAATTGATCTCATCAAAATAAATTCTAATCTAGACAATTATGTAGAACTATTCTACAACTAGTCTAGACATGCATCAATCATATCTCATATGATATTCAAAAATTAAATAATTTTATTTACTATTTTTAGATATTATTATAACACTTATAATATCAGAAAATAGTAAATAAAAAGATCTAAAACATGATTTAATCGGATTAAATCAAAAATATGCAAGAACATTCTATAGAACTATTCTATTCTAGAACTAGTCATGCATATCTACTAATCTTAGATCCAAATTATTTAATTTTAATTTTTTCTGATTTCAGATCTGATCACATCTCATGTGACATCTAAAATCAATTATTTTCTAATTAAAATAAATTTAAAATCAGATCTAAACAATTTAGAACCATGGCTTTGATACCAGTTGAAGGGAAATCCTGATTTCTCGGTCCAGGTTCGTTCAGATCTGATCAGATCAAGAGATATATTTCAAAAATTTTTCTCTGATTCCAATTAGATCTTGATATGTTTTAGATCTGATTCTTATTATTTTAATAAAATAAAATTAAAAGATAAATTAAATCAAATTTAATTTACCTGATCTGGGTAATCCTATTACCCTGTTGATGATCCTGTTTGCAGCGGAAGGTTCTGGATCTTAGCCACGCAAGCGCCTGGCCTCTACCGGTATCCACTCAGGTTTGATCTGGAGATCCTCTTCTTCTCTATCACACCTCCAAAAATTAGATCTGGATCTGATCTGGAGGATCTTCAAAACTCTTTTGAAAATGAGCAGTCGTCCTTTGCAGCAGCGCAGCCTTCTTGTTTTGATCGCCTTTCTTTGTATTGAATCGCACCAACCAGGGCCAAAACCTGCTAGCACTCGATTGAACCTAACGTTCTTCTTTTGCTATCATAAATAAGTTGTCCTGTCTGAGCCAAAGGAGTTTGTGCTCAAACAGAGGCCTTCATATGGTCTGACAGGAGGTTGTCCAAGTCAGAAAAGGTTGTCTTATTTGTAAGACACTACCTGCCATTTTTGGTCACCTGCCATTTCTTGTTCTTTGACTTTGGTCAAAAGTCTACCTTTGACTGGTCAAATGTTGACCATTGACACTTTGACTTTTGACCACATGTCATGCACCTATTGGAGAGCTGGTGGGGGCCTGTCCCCCTACCAAAACCTGGCAAGGAGAAGGGTGCACTCCACCCTAGGCGTGTGCCCAAGTTGGAGGCGCCTAGGAGTCCTTGTTGGACAAGGACTCCATCTCCTTTTTGGATTCCAATTAGAGTTCTTCTAAGAACCAACTTTGACTGGTCTTAGGTGCCCTCTAAGGAGGAATCCAGGGGTCTCTATTCCCACCAATCAGATTTAGATCTGATTTCACAAAGGGTTGTGATTGGTTGGGAGGAAGAGGAGTTGGATCACGCTTAGTCTATAAATAAGACCCTGCGCCCAACTCAGATTCTAAGAAATGCAATTCAATTGAGAAACCCCATGCCCCAAGGCTGCCTCTCCCCTCCTTCTCGATGCCATAGTCTCTTCTCCCCTTGCTCTCCACATCCAAAAGGAGTTTTGGACCCTGGTTGGTGCGATTCAGATCAAAGAAAGGCGATCAAAAACAAGAAGGCTGCGCTGCTGCAAAGGACGACTGCTCATCTTCAAAAGAGTTTTGAAGATCCTCCAAATCAGATCCAGATCTGATTTTTGGAGGTGTGATAGAGAAGAAGAGGATCTCCAGATCCAACCCGAGTGGATATCGGTAGAGGCCAGGCGCTTGCGTGGCTAAGATCCAGAACCTTCCGCTGCAAACAGGATCATCAACAGGGTAATAGGATTACCCAGATCAGGTAAATTAAATTTTATTTAATTTATCTTTTAATTTTATTTTATTAAAATAACAAGAATAAGATCTAAAACATATCAAGATCTGATTGGGATCAAGAGAAAAATTTTTAAAATATATCTCTTGATCTGATCAGATCTGAACGAACCTGGACCGGAAAATCAGGATTTCCCTTCAATAAGTTCCCAATGGTTCATAATCAAAAGCATCAAAAAACTTTTCTTTGTATGACTTGTTAATCCTAGCCTCACTAATATGACCTAATCGACAATGCCAAAGTAAAGTATTATTTATGTCATCTCTCTTACGTTTTTCATTTTTATCAATATGAAATATATTATCATCTAAACATAGAGTCAACAAATCATTGCTAAATATGCCAAAACAAATATCTTCATTAGAATATTTGATCGAGCAACCTTCGCTCATTACATTAAGACTATAACCTTATTTTAATAACAAGGATATAGATATAATATTTCTAATGATCTTAGGCATATAATAACAATTTGTAAGCTCTAAGATCTTCCCATAAGGTAATTTCAATATATTTATCCCTACAGCTTCTGCTTGGATAGACTCTCCTCCAGCACCATAGAGCTTGAAGTCATCTTTCTTCAAACTCTTAATTTTCTGCAGCTCCTGCAAAGATTTGCAGATATGAAAACCACAGTCGGTATCTAATACCCAAGAATTTAAAATAAAAGAATTTAATGATAATATAGTATATATCTCATATATACCTTTTGGTGCATTATTTGCACCAGACTTCATGGTTGCAAGGTAAGCCTTGCAATTCCTCTTCCAATGACCTGCTTTGCCGTAGTAAAAATAGGTCATTTGTCCGGAGACCTTCTTTCCTTTCTTCTTCTTATTTATACCACTTTTAGGATTCAACCTTCTCTTTGAACCCTTTTTGCCTGCCTTCTTCTTGGAGATCCCATCCACAAAAAAAAGAGGAGCCTTATCTTTCTTGATATGGCTTTCTGCTGTCTTAAGCATATTTAACAACTCAGGCAAGGAAGAATTCACTTTATTCATGTGATAGTTCATGATAAACTAAAAAAATGATTCTAGGAGTGATTGTAGGATCAAATCCTGACTTAACTCTCCATCCATAACAAAACCTAATTGACTTAATCAAGTGATTAGGTCAATTACCATCAAAACATGATTTTGTATGGATGTTCCTTCTATCATTCTTACACAAAATAATTGCTTAGATATCTCATATCTAGCAGTCCTACTATGCTCTCTATAAAGCTCTTTTAGATTGAGCAATATGGATTAAGTGTCCATGCCATCATGCTGCCTCTGTAATTCATTATTCATAGAGGCAAGTATGATGCATTTGATAGTAAGAAAATCATTTTGCCACATCTTGTATGTGGACTTATCTTCATCTGTGGCATCATTTTCTAATGGCTTAGGATCAGGGGTGTCAAGAATATAGGAGAGTTTTTCTTGACTGAGTACTATTTTAGGATTTCTCAACCAGTCAACATAATTTTGACCAGTCAATTTATTTGAATCCAAAATTGAACGTAATAAAAGTGAAGAAGCCATTTAATCTACATAATAAACAATAATGTATAAGCAAACAATTCATGATGACAAATATAATTAAATTAGGACTTTAATTTAATTATGTCTTCCACTAAAAAATCATAACCCTCTTATTGATTTTCTTAGTAAGAATAAGATTCTAATTTCTTATAAAAAATCTTGTGGTTGCACAACAACATGTTATAAGTTCAAGGTAGAAAACTCTTTCCAATTATATTTTATGCAACTCTCAAAAACTTTTGCCTCTAAAATATTAATAGTCTTGTGTTAGCACAACAAACTTTAATATTTTAGTTTAAGTAGAACCCTTCATTTCTATATAGTCAAAAATGAAATATAACTACTTTTGTGGTTACACAATAAAATAGTATATTCAAAATGCTGTAAGCATCTTAATGCATTAGATTAATATTACATCTTTCCCCATGATAGATCTTGTGGTTACACAACAAAACTAATATGGTTCTGGACATAATAAGAAACTAGTATGAAGGAAGGCCTTAATGTAGTGAATATAATATTAAGCATTTCAATCTAAAATTAAATTAATCAAATCGGCCAGGTAAATGGGAGAGAAATGGGAGTCCCCCCATTGCTTTCCTTAGACACCAATAAATTGGCCAGGTCAGACAATGGAATCAATTAAAAAATCATATTCTCTTTATCAATCATGAACCATTTTTCTTAGACATCGATTGATCAATTAGACATCCTGACCGATTCAGCTATAGATTAATTACACTACAACTTAATATAATTTTTTTATAGAGGGATTTAAATGGTCTCGATACATATTGATTTAAAATAAACTAAATGCATAATAGCATTAATTATGATAAAATTTATATATATCTATTAACATGTATAATTATTCTAGAATAATCATCATTATATAGTAAATACTTTTCACTATATCAAGACAATCTTTACAGAATAATATATACAACATAATCTCATTATGATAAGAAAAAAATATGATCTCATCATATAAATAAAAACATGCTAAAAAATATTATATCATATTTTTCATTTATGCCATTATACTATAAGCAAAGCATTATATGATTTAACCTAATAAGGCTTGCTCTGATACCACTGATGGGAATGGTGTACAGGGCGGAAGCATGGATTTCAAAGCAAAAATATGAAATCAAATAAACCAAACCCAAACCCAAGGACCACCTTATTAGCAATTAAATTATATAATATACATTTATAATATAAAAGAAAGTATTAGAACATACCTCTTATCGCTAAACCCTAAATTATCCCTGATCGTTGGTAGCAGCCCATCAGGGGTTCCACTAGGTGCCCACATGTTCACCCTCCAACATTGATCCACACAGAGACTTGATCAAGACACCAGCACCTCTGATTTATATAATTAGAGTTTTAATAATAAGAACTTTAATTAAAAGAGCAAGACCTTCTTTAGCCTTTATGTTACCATCCTTGCCTCTCCATATCTATTGTTTTTTCTGTCTTCTTAATTTTTCTTCCTAATCACTTAGTCTTAAGAAGACTACTTGTCCTTATAATGATAAGATCTAGATAAGAGAAGGGAAGAAAGAAAATTGGATAAAAAGAAACTCTTGTAAGAAAGAAAGATAATGTTCACTTATTCCGGACTCTTGGTGTGCACCCTTATTTATAATGTATGTAGGGGTGCCATCTAAAATTCTCACACCCTTCCCACATCAATATCTCATGCCCCATCATCAAATCTCATACCCATCTAAATTTTGCACCATTTGAAATTATGTAAACTTAGTCCGAGAGGTGCCTTAAAATAGAAGGACTCTTCGGACTAATTCTACGTAGTTTTTCTACGAAGAGTTGCGATGCATAAATATATGGCACCATAATTCAAAGGTTTGGATCAGATTAGATGGCCATCTAATGACCCTTAAAGGACACCCATTTAGCAAAAAGGCATGGAGATGTACTTTGAATAGTCAAAGTTCCAAGAGGCGTCAAGAAGGAGTGGGCGGCATGGAGTCCAAGGTGGCAAAGACTCTTGGGTAACAAAACATCCTGGGCGAAAAAATTAAAAATAAAAAGGAGTATTTCATCTATAGAAGGACTCTTCTGCACCCCATAATAGATGTCCATGCCAATTCAAAAAATATCTATGCAACAAAACAAATGGGAAAAGTCAAAGAAGGTAGGCGCCAACTAATTTCATGCGCCAAAAATCCTTTGCACATGAAATACTTCCCATGCGCAAGAGAGAGACTCTCTGGCATGTGGGATTCTGATATGTAGCACCCAATCTAAAGCCCAATCAGTCTAGGTTAATCCAATTCAAGACTAGATCCTATTTGGCTCAAATCGGACCTTAATTAACCTAAATCGGAAGCCGATTCGAATCCAATTCGAATATAGGTGCTAGGGTTTGCTACATATGCTAGCATGTTTATCTTGCAAACATGGTCTAATCCAATTAGATCCTTAATCAATTCTCTTTGTGTGTGATCCATTGGATTTTACATCTAACCAGCAGTGAGTCTGGGTGCGATTTGACCTAATCTGGTTAGAACTCAACCAAACCGATTTAGGTCAGAACTAGCCAACCCAATTTGACTTAATTTAGAATGCTCTCTAATTTAATAATCAAATTAAAATTTTAATTTGATCAAACCCATAAGACATGATTGACATCTAGCAACATATCATGACAACCCAGAAGATGTAAAATTTTGATAAAAATATCAAAAATATCCTTCAGTGAAAATTACCATGCAGCTAGATCCTTCGATCTCCCTGCATCCTGAATATGACTCTGGATATGGAAATATGTCAATCCCAATATCATATTCATTTCTCTTTCAATCTGATAATAATGATTCATTTAATAAAATATTAGAAATCATTTCTAATTTTCATCATGCTTTGATTAAAGTCTTCCTGAATCATTATTTGTTTGAAGTAGGTAGGATGCTATTTTCTCTTACCAGGAGTGATCGATTCCATGTTAACCTACTCACAAACTTCATATATATAATCTACCATATCCAGATCATCTCGTACATAACTAAGTCATGAATGAGTATGAATCAAAATATAGATTTATATATATATAGGATTCTATGATAGTTTCAGGTCAAAAGATTACATGCACAAATTCCATTATGAGAATCATCTATTGACATGTAGATAAGACTCCATTAGATATTCTCGATTTGGATCGATTTAGTAAACTTATTCTGTAATGAGCACCCACATTCTTGTATTAGTGTCATACATAAGTTATAGTGAGATCAATAACCCTTTCAATCAAGCATACAAAGAATATGATAGTCTTATCAAAAAAATATTGATCCCTAACTCAATGTCCCATCGACTAGAAATATTTAAATTAGAATTTTAAGATTTTAGGTCTCACTGATATGATCTCATCATAATCCTAAAACCATAGTCCTAATTTATATGGTTCATCATAATCATAAATAAATAATAAGACACTGCATATGATGAAATAAATGCCTTTACATATTTTATTAAAATATGTCATTACATGAGTTTGAAAGACAAAAAACAAACAGCCCAAAAATAAATTGGCTTAAGGGCATATTCCTTTCAAATCCAACTATGCAAAATCAATAACATAAATCCAATAATAAAAATAATATATATAATGGTGATTATGTACAGGAATTCTTACCTCTATTTGTGATAAACGAAACTCTCAATACTATGATCGGTTGTCAAAACTCTACCTAATATCCTCCTATCCAATAATTTATTCTTCTATAAATTTAATTTATTTTTTTAAAATAAATAAATTAAATTAATTTAAAATCCTAAAATTTTCTGTCGAGGTTCACCAGAGCCTACAATCTATCTCCAAGATTTCTAGAGAGAGAAAATTCATGAAAAGAAAGAAAATTCTAGAGAGAGAAAGTAGAGAGAAAAATTTTAGTGAGAGAAAAGAGAAAATATTTTCTTTCTTTCTCTTTTTCTCATTTTTTTCTAAATCCAAGAATTCTAATAGAGAGAAAATAGGAAAGAGGAAGTAGAGAGAGAAAATAAATCTTTCAAAGAGAGAGTTAGATTCTAGAGAGAGATTCAAGATCAAGATAGAAGAGAGGAAAGAGAGAGAAACTTTTCTCTCTCTTCTTTTCTTATTTTCTTTTCTTTCTTTTTCTTTTCTTTTTCTTTTTTTTCTTTTCTTTTCTTTTTCTTACTTCTTTTTTCTCTCATTTTCTTCTTCCTTCTTCATGCAAATAGAGTAGGGGAAAGGGCTTGGCCAATCGTCCCCACAGTGGTGACCCCCTAACAGCAACCACCCCTCCCCCAATGGCTTAGGCCCCTAGACAATCGAGCACAGCCACATTTGGTGATGGTGGCCATTCCGATAGAAGGAAAGAAAATGGGGAGGCTCTGTCCCTAGTGAAATATGAATAAAAAAAGGGGAGGCTCTGTCCCTAGTGAAATATGACGATCGACAGCTTATTCCAGCCATTAAAAACTTTCTAGAATTTGGAAAGAGAAGATGAAGGGGGACAGAGGGTCTATACCTCAACTTCGATAAGGGATAGAATTTGGAAAGAGAAGACGAAGAGGGACAGAGGGTCTATACCTCAACTTTGACAAGGGATTTGCTTCAATTTTGACAGCCATAGAGAGTTCGATCGATGGATCTTCCAAGAGGAAAATAAGCAGAAAAACAGCAGTGGCTACGGCAAATCTCCGATGAGGAGATCAAGTGGTTTAGGAGCGTTTAATGGAGGAACCCCTTAGATTCCTTCTTGCTTGGGGAACTGAGTTTTTTGATTCCAATTAGAAGTCCATCGAAGAAGAGGACTCCTTTTGGGAGTCCTCTGCTTCCACCTCATGCATTGCTTGAGGTTTCTTTTTCTTGGGCTTGCTTTAAATTTTGTGTAGGGTATTTTATAAAATATTTGGGTCCTCACATTCTCTCCTCAAAATAATTTCATCGTCAAAATTAGCATACCTAAAGATTCGAAAAGCTATGGATATTCGACTCTAATTTCTACTTTGAGTTCCTATGTAGCCTCTCTTTCACTGAAGTTGCTCCATTATATCTTCACAAGTCCTCAACATAGGTAATTGTATGATATTTCAAATTTAGATCCTTTTTATCTATAAGATAATAAATTTTTTTGATCTCTTTAGTCTTGGCTTATAATACCCTATTTCCTTTCCTACAAAATTGTTTGCTTTTGATTAATCTCGCGTGAACATTATAATCGATCCAATTAATAAAATTAAAAGAATCTAGAGCATTAGATGCTCACCATGATCTATAAACTTCTTTATCCTTTTAACTTTTAGCATGATGTAATAATTAAACTCTTAGTGTAGAAAACCTTAAATCTATTCAAACAAATGGAGTAATAATGTCAAAGCTAAGAATAGGATATCTATATTTGAAATATTCTATATCCAAGTTCAACTAAAGATTATTAATCTATGATTTCTAAATTTAAGATGCTCAGATTTTTTTTAAATATCACTAATAATGAAGAACCAATTACTAAAGATTATAGTGCAGCATCAAGATGAACCTAAAGAATCAACAACCTTATCTTTTCTTTTATTAATGGCAATTTTTAAAATCGAGCTAGAATTAGTATTCTTAACTAGTTTTAGTAAAAATCATCCACCATGCTTCTGCTGCACACTTTGATCTAAATCTATGAATTCTCTAGATTTTTCTAATGAATTCTAATGAGAATACTGTTTTACTTTAAATCTATAAAGATCCAATCTTTCAAATTTTTTGATGAATTTAGAGCTAATCTTTAAGTTTCTTTATCCTCGAGCATATTACATCTAGATTAATCTTTGTCTACTTCCATGTTGGAAGCCTTTGCATAAGTTCCACTACTCATCTAGAATCTAATATAACTATGTTTTAGCCGATAATCAAGAAGATGATTTCAAATCAACCTTTCTTTGTAAAAAGATTAGTTCAAATCTCTAGCAAATTAGAAAATTCTAAATCAATACCCCAATGAGTAGAATCAATCCAATTATTATATATAGAATTTTCTTCATTACAATTCTTTATATAAATAAATTGATAGATGAAATATTATCTCTTATATGTTAAGACTCATATAAGTCTTTCAAAAGTTTCTCAACTCAATTTAATAATAATAACATGATATGTCCAATCTGCTCAACAATCTAAATTTGATTTAAAATCTAACATTACTCAATAATCTCGACACATATAAGAAAATTAAGCTAATCCAAAGAAAATAATTTAAATTATCAAAGATTCCATCATAATGTATATTTGATGTCATCTTAATAAAAACTAAACTAGTCAATATGATCCATTGTTAATATAGTACATAATCCACCAATTGGTTCAAAGATTATTTCACACTTGAAACAATTTGTTACTAAACCCAATAGTTGCAACCAAACAATCAACAACAAAACTAGGGGAAACTATTATGGTTTGCACCCACATAATATTTAAAATTTCAAAATCATCTAATAACAATTAAATAAGTATAGCAATGCACTACAACATACAAATATCGTAAATTATATTCTCAAGTCAACATTTCTACCCAACTTATTAAAATCTAAGGTAACTCATCAATTCCATTACATACATCATATATGCCATATATGCATAAATCTCATCATAATACCTAGTGATCTGAATTTCAAACTTTAAGTTTTTAACTTCTATAATGTCCCTAGTGATCATGACCTTAAGTTTAAGCACCATTTAGGTCACAATCCCAAGTGATCATAACCTAAATTTCAATATTATTTATATCATGATCTCATAATAAAATCCAATCTACCAATAAAAATATATTTTACATTTTCACTCATACAATGAAATCTTTCTATAGGACATAAATTCTAAAAACATCCAAAATTGTAATAATGATCAGATAATTAACATCAAGAATTAGAAAAACCATCATGATCTTTATCCATATCAAGTTTAGAATTTCAAATCATCTAAATAACAATTGAACAAGTATATGCCATATAATATATCAATATATCATATTTTATTTGATGGTCAAAATATCTTATACTTGTGTCAAACCTTACTTATTGAAATCTAAGACATAACTGATTAGTTCTATTATCATTCACCTCCTATGCATAAATTTTATCACAATAACTATTGATTTAAAATACAAACTTTGAATCATGTCCACTAAATATATCATGTCCCTATTGATCATAATCTTAAATTTAAATATCATTCTATCAGATCCTTAGTGATCATAATCTTATACTCAAATATCTCTTAACTCACCATCTCTAGAGATCATAACCTTAAGTTCAAGTACCATCTAAGTCATAATTTTAAGTAATCATAATCTTAAGCTTTGATATCACTTATACCACATTCCTTAGTGACCTTAAATCTAAGCTCCGATATCTTTCTGTCATGCCCCGAATCCAGCATCTTGGTCAGGCATGTGACGGCCGCAAAAATCCTAGAGCAATGCCCTAGAGAATTTGCAAGGACTATAAAATTACTTACAATCCCAATATCCCATGAACACTATCAATCTCGATTCATAATAAATAATTTTATATGAATAAATTTTATCCTTATACAATTTACAAAACTTGATCATCCAACTATCACTGATGGTGCTCATCTAATTGATTCTTTTAATTTTGATTCCAACAATAGCCAAATGTACGTATCTTGTAACTGTGAAAAGAAAAAGAAGAAAAAGGGATGATTAACTTTACAATCCAGTAAGAATCACCATATATCTATATCAATATAATAATATAATTTAAAAATAACAATAGACAATGAAACATGAAATCTCATAAAATATCCAGATCAACTCAAACATCTAAATAAAGATGTATCAAATATCTACCTTGTCAAAAGAAATATATTACCACATAACAACATGTCAAACCTTTTTACTCAATATTTAATTTATAATGTGTTATATTTTTTTCTTATCATACTTTCATAGTTTTTTATCTTTTCTTTCTAGTTTTGAACTAATCAAGATCATGCCTTAATCTTGATCTGACCCAAAATCCCATGCATAAGCCTATGGGAGCTGTCCCAAGTATGAGCTCCTGATGGGTTGTCTCAATCTTAGTCTAACCCAAAATCTCATGCATAAGCCCGTGGAGGCTATCCCAAGCATAAGCTCTTGGCAAGCTATCCATATGATGAGGCTAGTCCAAATCATATCTTTTCTATCTTATTAATATATGTTGATTTCATCATATCAATTTTAGTTTATAATATGATTAAGAAAAGTATATCATACCCATATAAACATACCATGAATCATGATTACACATATATATAATCAACATATAATATACTTGTTGGTGTAAAAAATGGTGCAGATGGTGGAGATCGCTGGAGCTGGAGAGGTTGGGATCATCGACGAGACCTACAAGATGAAGTCTTGACCAAAACTAGCTCCAGCAGGATCCTCCAACGGTCAAGTTAGTTCTCTATCTCAACAAGAATGAAATGCTCAGAAAGTAAAAATGAGCAATGTAAGGGAAGAGAGTTTAAGCTTAGGAGAGAAAGTGCATCTAAAAGATTATTTATATAGACAGAGCATGTAACAAACTGATAGTGATAGCCATAACTATCTACTAGTAGGCCGTTCGAGCCATGTAAAATTTGTTATGAAGAGTGAGTTGTCATTTATTGTGACTTGCTAGCTCGTTGTAGATCTACAGTATGAGTTTAGGAAAAATCTTTGCACTTATATGTAGACTTGTATGTGTCAGAATGAAGAACTTGAGATTGATTGAATTTGAAAATCGACTATTACATGGTAGATGATGGACTGAATCTAATTGGCTGATTGTAATCTGCTGGTGCTTCCTTCGACAACTTAGAGAAGTTCGGCCAGCTAATCAAGGATAGTTTTCTTGAGATTTAAAAACTTATTGATGGCATCATTTCAATTGCTCCGAGTAGTTCATCCAATACTTAGGATTAGCTAGAAGTAGATCAAAAGAGCACTGAGGTTCATTGTCTACAAAATAGAAACTTTATGTTTCAGATGAGGATGGGTGATGAGGTCCTTTAAGACCAGTTTAGTCGATGGGTGCATCATAGACTGAGCGAGTCTACAACCAACTGGAAAGAGTTTGGCTAGAAGGAGCATGACTAGAAGAAATTCGGCTGGGAGGAGTCTGACTGGAAGGAGTGCAACTGAAAGAAATTTATTTGAAAAGAGCATGATCGATAAGAGTTTGTTCGAAAGGAGCGTGACTGGAGGGAGCACAGCTGGAAGGAGTTTGGATGGTAGGAGCTGAAGGAATCAAATCTAAGGTTTCATGGGTAGATCTTGAAAATTTTTCAAGATCATACAGTGAAAGACTTAAATAAATTAAATATTTATTTAAATAAATATAAAAATATCCTAGATCTAAGATTTATTACATGATCAAGGCATGAAATTAAATCAAAAATTTAAAACATAAAGGAAAGATTAACATGTTGATCTCATGAATATGCTACAATACTACATCAAATGTAGCTATAAAATAATAGATTAGATTTGATACCTAAGCAAGTTAGATATTCTAACTTTCTGATAAAGGCTTGAAGATAAAGTCATGAGTCACAAATGTGTCTAGTCTCTAGGAGTCGTCCACACGAGCCCATGAATACGATCTGAGATCCTGATGTAGGAAATCAACACAGCATGCTAGTACTATGCTAATCTCTCTTCGATGGTCAATTCGATGCTTCCTTCTTCGAGACTTGGATACTCCAAAATATCAAAAGAAAGAAGAGAGATTTTAGATCTGAGACTCTCTCAAAAAAATCTCAAAAGGAGGAGAAGAGAAAATCAAAAGAGCCCTAGAAGAAGACCCTCTTCTTCTTCTCTTTTCTCTCACTTAGACTCCTAGTTTGGTGTCTATGGAATCCCCATGCCCAAAGGTTATCTCTTAATGATTTTTGCACACCTCAAAAATCTCTTAATGGTCTATATTTTACAAAAAAATCAGGCTAAAATTTGATCAAAATTTATAGAAAAAGAAGAGTCCTTGTCTAGGTCAAAAACTAGACAAGGAAGGACTAGTTTTGGCAAGAGGTTGGGGCATCCAACTCTTGGACGCCCCTCCTCTAATTTTTTTAGTGAATCCAGCAAGAATACATGTACAAAATTCCTTCTTTCTCATGTGGAATAAGGAAGAAAGAAAATAGGAAAGGGGCGGCACACATAGAAGGAGGTGTTTTGGTTTATAAGGATTCTATCTCATAGAATCCTAGATCAAAAACAAACTTCTCCTTTTGACTTGGTCAACCACCAAATTACCATATGAGAAAGAGAGGGAGAGAGGAGGCATGCATGAAGATCAGGGGATAGAGAATTTTCATAAAAAATTTCTAAAAAATAGGCATGGGGGGCATGGAGGGCTAAGGTGGTGCAAGGTGGAATCCTAGTCTCCCTAGGATTCCGTCTATGACTTGGTCAAACATGATTTCTCAAATCAAATTAAATCAAAATCAAGTCAACCAAATTAAATTAAGTTCTAATCTAATTAAAAATTTAATTAAATTAGATTAAATTAAATTAAAATTTAATTTAATTTTCTAATCAGTTTAGAAAATTGGGTTGACCCAAGTCCTAGTTGAACAAGGACTAGTTTTTTTTTGCACTTGGCTTATCCAATAAGCCAATTGGACTTGATCCAATCAACTTCAAACCAAATTTAATTAAATTATATTTAATTAAACTTAATTTTAGCCTTTTGCTTTAATCAAATTAAGTTAATTAGTAATCAAATTGCTAATCGATCCTTCTGCAATGCTTGCACTAGGTTAAACATCAATCGTATTGATTGTTTAATCCTAGAATGATTCTCAATCGTTGATCAACTATCCGATCAGATCATGAGCTCTAATATGTGTGACCTCATAGGTCTGAACCTAAGTCGATAGTATAAAAATAGATTTTTAAACCAATCAAAATAACCATCTAGCAATGGTATCCGACGGTCGGATATGTCGAATGTGTAGAATAACATCCTTAGAACCCATATGGATATAGTTTCTATATAATTCATCCCTTTGACCAAAATACTTGTAGGACAACTCAGAGTTTAACTATCAACTCTGATCAGATTGTCCATATTGTATTTTAAAATATCAAATCTATCTGATGGATTATCCTGGCCAAGGTTTTGCTATATTGAAATACAGTGATACATTATTCTCCAATTCTTGGAGTGGTCAATCCCATTTTAATCACACTTTGACTTTGCAAGTACTTGACTGTGCCCAAAAGCCATCCTTTACTGAATTAGAAATTTAGTTAGTCCAGAACCAAAGCACAGTGAGTTGCTTGCAAGTCACTAAGGTGATCTTAGGTCTAAGAGACACTTATACCTATATCCCATTAGAGATATTCTCGACAGCATAATGCTCTGGAGTTGCTCATGTTTAATGATGTGTACCCATACATCTTTTCTATATGCCATATCAGTGTCTCTACACTCCTTGGTTAAGAGGACAACCAATCTATATGGCATGCAGTGACCTATGCTCGATAGACGCTGTCGTCCTAATTAATAGCCTATCATTTGGTCGTGAACTGATTTAAGGACTAATCGATAAATCCTCTCTTTATCGAAGCTAAATAGTCCTAAGATCTTCATCACAATAATGGAGTTCGTTAGAAGATGAATTCTTTATGATGAAAAATGCTAAAAAATATTTTATTTATTAATGAATCAATTATAGATATAATGTAACTCAACCATCAATAGGCTGATGATTGGCTTTGGGATACATTTTTTAATAATTTTTACTTATCCTAAAGCCACTCGGCACAGTATCTAATATCCATCTTTGACTTATGGTTGTCGAACTTCTTTATCACTAGGACTTTAGTGAAGGGGTCAGCTAGGTTCTCCTTTCTGTCAATCTTCTAAAGGTCGACGTCACCTCTATCCATGATCTCCTAGACCAGGTGGAAGCGGTGTAGAATGTGCTTTGTTCACTAGTGTGCCTTTGATTTTTTTACCTAAGCAATGGCACCAGTGCTATCGCAGTAGAGCAGGATTGGACCATTAAGAAAGGATGTTACTCTGAGCTCGATGATAAACTTTCTCAGCCATACAGCTTTCTTTGCAGCATCTAATGTTGCGATGTACTCTGCTTCACAAACAGAGTCTACCATAGTATGCTGCTTAGAACTCTTCCAGTAGATAGCTCCATTATTTAGAGTAAAGATATATCCCAACATGCTTTTACTATCATCATGGTCAGATTGAAAGCTAGAGTCTATAAATCCCATAAGTTTCAGATCTGACTCCCCATAAATCAACCATTGGTTTTTAGTATTTCTCAAATACTTAAGGATGGTTTTAACCATTTTTCAGTGATTTTCTTTAGGGTCAGACTACTATCTACTTACTACTCCTAGTGAGTATGCCATGTCTGGTCTCGTACATATTATGGCATACATGATAGATCCCACTATCGAAGCATATGGGACTCTACTCATATGCTCTTTCTCTTCAGGAGTTGTTAGATAATCCTTCTTAGAGAAAGAAATTCCATGGCCTATCGGTAGATGGACCTTTTTAGAATTCTCCATGCTGAACCTCTTCAACATAGTATCTATGTACATAGACTGGGATAACCCAAGCATCCTTTTAGATCTATCCTTATAGATCTTCATCCCTAGGATGTAGGATGCTTCATCCAAATTCTTCATGGAGAACTGTGATGATAACCAGACTTTTATTCCTATAGTGCGGGGATGTCATTTCTGATTAAGAGAATATCATCCATGTATAAGACAAGGAATACTACTGCTAGATCATTTGTCCTTTTGTAAATGCAGGATTCTTCTCTATTCTTAATGAAGCCATACATTTTGATCACTTTATCAAAATGCATGTTCCAACTCCGAGATGCCTACTTCAGTCCATAAATGGATCTCTGAAGCCTACACACCTTGGACTCATCTATGGATGTGAACCCCTTAGGTTGTATCATATACACCTCTTCAGTCAACTCTTCATTTAGGAAAGCTATCTTGACATCCATCTATCGAATCTCATAATTCAGATGGGCAGCAATCGCAAGCATAATCCTAATGGATTTGAGCATTGCCATAGGGAAAAATATCTCATCATAGTCAATACCATAATGTTGACGATACCCCTTGGCAATCAGATGGGCTTTATAGGTCTCCACCTTTTTATCCATGCCAATTTTTCTTTTGAAGACCCATTTACACCCAAAGGATTTAATCCCTTCGGATGGGTCAATCAATGTCCATACATCGTTGACCTTCATGGACTCCATTTCAAATTTCATGACCTCAAGCCATTTCTCAAAATCAGATCTCTGCATATCATCCATATAGGTAATCGGATCCTCATCATTATCATCAAGTTCGATGGGATCACCATCTTGGATCAAAAAATTATAGTATCTATCTGGATGATGCGGAACTCTATCGGATCACCTTAATGATGCAGGTACATAGGGCTCTAGATCTGATCTAATCAAATCTAACTCAGGTTCAGCTATAGGTATCAATTTTTCTTTCTATTGAACTTCATTAAGTTCAACCTTAGAGGTAACAATTCCTTCACCAAGAAATTTCTTTTCCAAAAAGGTTGTCTTAGGGCTAGCGAACACCTTTTGTTCATCAGCATGATAGAAATAGTATCCTTTGATCTCTTTTGCATATTCTATAAATGTGCACTTGTCAGACCTAGGTCTAAGTTTATCTATAATTAACCATTTGACATAAGTCGGGCACCCACAAACCCTAAGGTGTGAAAGTGCTGGCTTACTCCCGGTCCATATCACATATAGAGTCTTAACTACAGACTTACTTGGAATCCTATTTAACAGATAATAAGATGATTTAAGTGCATATCCCTAGAAGGATATCGACAAGCTGGCAAAACCCATCATGGATTGGACCATGTCTAACAGAGTTTGATTTCTCCCTTTTAGACACACCATTATACTGTGGTGTTCCTGAAGGAGTCCATTCGAAGAGAATCCCATTCTCTCCTAGATTGTGAGAAACTCACTGGAAAGGTATTCCCCTCCTCGATTAGATCGAAGAGATTTAATACTCTTTTCAGTTTATTTTTCTACTTCACTTTAGAATTGTTTGAATATTTCAAAAGAATCCAACTTATGTTTCATCACATAGACATATCCATATCTTGATAGATCATCTGTAAAAGTGATGAAGTACACATATCCACCTTTGGCACTTATGCTTATTGGTCCACATACATCAGTATGTACTAGATCTAAGAGCTCAGTGGCTCTCTCACCTTTCTCAATAAAAGATGACTTTATCATTTTACCAAGAAGATGGGACTCGCAGGTTGAAAGTGATTCACAATCACTGACTTCGAGAATTTACTCTTGAGTCAACATGTTCATCCTGTTCTTATTTATATGACCTAGCCTACAATGCCATAAATAGATATCTGATACACTATCTAATCTAGGATGCTTGCCAGTGGAATAGACTACATTAACAGATTGTGATAAAACATACACACCATTATTCAAATATCCATAGAAAATAGTAACACCATTCATAATGATTTTACAAACTTATTTCTTTATTGATATTTCATAATCATTTTTGGCTAGAAGGCTTATAGAAATAATATTCAAAAAGAAACTAGGACAAAAATGACAATCACTAAGAACAATGATATGAAACTAAAATATAAGTTTTAGAATTTTTAAAGCTAGAACTAGAACTGATCTTCCATCTCCAACATTCAGGAACCTTTCACCTTGCTCGAATCTCTTACTGACCTACAACCCCTGCAATGAATTGCAAATATGGTAAGGGCTATCGGTATCCAATACCTAGTCAGTAATATAATAAATAGAGAAATTGTAAGGAGTTATCATATAAATATCTTGTCCAGCAATAGCTTGCTTCTTGCTCTATCTGTTCGGATCTAGAGAGGCAATGTATTGAGAATAGTTTCTTTTCTAATGCCCCTGCTTTTTGCAAAAGAAGCATTCAGCTTGACTCTTATCGGGCTTGATCTTTTTGATCTGATCCTACACAGATGTCCCAGCCTGAACTTGCACCTTCTTAGCTTTCTTCTTTTTGTTCTTCTTTCCTTTTCTAAAGGGTCAAGAATCAGAAGATGAACCTCCCCTAAGTTCACCGACTCCTTATGGAGTTGGTGATCCTTCTCAAAGTTCTAAAGTTACCCCAGTCATTCTAAAATGAGTAAGGAATGGAAGAAAGGACTTGGACAATGAGTTCAGTATTACATCCTTCCCAAGCTGTTTATGCAAGAAAAAATTGAGCTTGCTCAATCGCTCTATTAGCTCGATCATGTACAATACATGATCAGTGATAGAGGCACCATCATGCATTCTGGCATTGAATATGGCACAACTAGTCTTCTACCTCTCCACGTCATCGGGTGTGCCAAAGGAATCCTCCAATACTTGAAGCATGTCATTTGGTTGAGCTATCTCAAATCTGCAACTGAACTCACCGCTTATGGTAACCAGCATGATGCAGCGCACCATGGTCCGATCACTAAGCCACTTCTGATAAGTATCTCTGATTGTACCATGTACTTGACAGCTGGCTTCTCAGGTGCAGGATCCGTCGGTACATATAGGATCCATTTATGCTCCAAGACTATCTTCAACTTTCAATACCAACTACCGAAGTTGGGTCCTACCAACTTATCATTATCCAACAATGATCGGAGTGATAGAAAAGTGGCCATATCTGCATAAAGAAAAATCATAACCTAATTAGTAATTGATTCATTAAACCTAAAGATTTGGACTTTAATCAAAAGATTCTTTCACTATTTTTTTTGAATTAATAGCCTCAACCTTTAATTCGAGGAATTATTCAAATTTCTTAGTGGATACTAGAATCCACATCGACTGCACACGAGCCTAACTTTGGTTGGCCAACCCATGTGCATTTAAAAATAGGTTCATAACTAATTATTTTTTTAAATAATTTTTAGTAATTAAATTTTGCCCCAGTCCATAATCAGTAGGCTTTGGCCTCTATTGAAAAGGTTCGATTAGGTCCAACCATTAACATGACCATACTTGGTCCATCTAACCAATAAATGATTAGGCCCAACTTTGGTTGGCTAATCTAACCACCATTTAGAAAGATGTAGCCAAGAAATTATATAATTAATGATAATTCGATCAGTCGATAAGCACCAAACCTTTGGGCCTCCAATGATTATTGAACTGATGGATCCATTATCATCCACTTAATGGAAGGCTATGATCTAGTTATCATCATAACTAATTCATTTTAAGGACTTAATAATTTTAAAGAATTTAATTTTTAAAGAAGAGAGAAGGATAGATAAACCAGCTTGTCATGATTCTCCCACTGAGTTCACCAAGTCAGCTTAAGAGAGACCATTAATAGACTGGTCAAGGAGCACCTAACTCAATCATACTGATTTACCTAGTTGACATGGGTTAGCTCAAATAGTCAAGTGATCCAATCAAAATATAATTTCACCAAGAGGCCAAGTAAGTTCTATCAGTGGGAGGGTCTGCCAAAGCTTGCCTTAGATACCATAAAAAATGGCTAGGTAAGCAGGCTACCAATTAAAGACACTTGATGCATGCTAATCTATAGCTATGGCAAGTGCACCAATCGATCAAGTAATAAAGTGAATGAGTAGAGTATCATCCCTAGAGGATTGAAAAATAAGTACTAAAAGACTCTTTCCTATGCTTTATTTAGAAGATCAATTTATGAGAATAAGAAATTAAAGAACAAAATAGAGAAATTAAAAATTTTAAGGAAATAGAGAGAGTGTAATTATTAGGGTTTTAAACTTAAAAGTAATGGGTTACTAAGGCAATCGATTCACCAACTCAGTCAATATAATATTCAAGTTATTAGATTAATTTTATTTTATGTGACGGTGGAGTCTCCTAATTTATTCACTATCCTTTGGTCCAGGCATAGCAAAACTATCAATATTTATTAATTATTCTTCGGTTCAGGTGTAATTTAAATAAATATTAATGCATTAAGTTTTGTGAAACCCTCTAATTAAAATACGCTGCATCCAAAGCGCATTAAAATTTCTGCATGCATATGAATTCTAATTTGATTCATAATACAAGGTATATAATCAAGAAGCAATAACATAGATGTACTTGGTCCGTAACATCTATGTTCATCAGATCAATTAGAAGATGGTCAGTAACCTAAAAGCACTAAAATCAGATTTATATACTCCTCATAAATAAAATTTAAAATTAACAATAAATCATATTAAATATTGCATCAAAAAAGTGGCTACACGTTAGCCTTAGTAAAAAAAAATTTAGTTCATGATAACAAGTTCAAAAATAGCAAATAAAATAAAAAGCATAAAGAAATTAGACTGTTTAATTGCTGAAATTGATTGTCCATTGCTCTTGGTGTGGAGAACTTGGTGAAGAAGAAGAAGCTCCTTGATCAATGTTTCTGATTGTCGGAAGAAGAAAAGAAAAAAATTAAAATCCCTTCCTTTTCTCAAAAATCTCTCCTCTTTCTACCTCTCTCCTCTCTTTCTCTTCCTTTTTTTTTTCTCTTTTTTTTACTGTCTCCCCTATCTCTTCTTTTCTTTTTTTTTACTATCTCCCCTCCTTTTTCTCTTTTTTTTTCGGCAACAGTAGATAGCCCTCTATTTTTATAGGATAAGAGGAGGATTTTCCATCGAAATCCTCTTGAAATTAGGTTTAGAACTCTTAATATAAGTCAAATTAGGACCCTGGATGATTCTGACCATTGGATGTCGATCAAATGATCCAAAAATTGCTTAAAAATCCTTTAAAATATCTCAAATCAAGTCAAAATGCATGGCAGCCATCGGATCAATCATTGGATTGAATCTGGGTCGTCAGATCATGCATAGAGAAGCCTCTGATATTTAGTTTAAAGTCAGGATGAATCTCAGCCGTTAGATCTCGATCGGAAGCTGTGGATGCCATTCGTTAGTGCATGTGTTTTGGTTGTTCGATCAAATCTCAGTGAAAGATGCCCGTCGGATCAGACAAAATTTCTAAATTGCCCTCTGTAGACCATGCGTGAGTCTGATGTTGCGTAGACCGCCACATTCTTTAGTCAATCCAAGCACGCTTCTTCATATGAAATTCTTGAAATGCCCTTAAATCGGTCCATCGTGCGCTGCAAAAAATGCTGACATCAGCCTAGCATCAATGCTACGTCAGCAGGTCGGTTTGCTGAGTGCGGTCGAATTGGGTGGTCTGCTGAGCTAGTTTTTCTAAACCGATTTGAACCGAACTGGCTCTTTTTTTTTTGAAATAAAATTTCAAGCTCATTTGAAGTCCATTTTTTCTAAAATTTATTTCATCTGAATTAGAAAAATAAGATTTTTATATTGGTGGCCTTCTTTCCTACATAAGATTAATAAAAATATCAACTTTTAAAGAAATAGATTAATTTATTTTATAATTTAATACTTTTATTAGTATATTTTTATCACTTATCACACCTTCCAACTTAATCATTGCTAGTCCCTTAGCAATATTTTATTTAATACCATATTTCAATAAGATTATCCATCAAAAAGATAAAATTTAAGACTAAAAATCAAAAAGTTTAGAAAATACTACTAATTAAGCATTGAGCTTCAGAAGCAAATTTTTTAGTCAATATAATTAAAAACTTTCATAAAGTATATCAAAGATCTATAGCACTTGTGTTCATGATGACTAACTTTAGCATTTCTGTGTTAAATTAAAAGAATAAAAGTATCCTCTCTTATCACCTATTTTACTCAATTTTCTATACATTCTCAATTTTATACTCATGAATTAAGGTAGCTTTCACACTGCCTTTTTTTTTTTTTCTTTTTTCTTTTTTTTTGAGCATCCTGGCCTTCCCTTCACCATTTTACATGAATTTTCACACTTGACCTAGGTGCAAAGATCCACTTACTAGGCTTTAGGCAATCCATATATACTCTATCTTTTGCACTTTATTTTTAGGCAGGTAGCTCTTTCCTTAAATTCAAGTTTTTTTGATTAGAATGTATATTAATTATCAATTTTTAGTGATAATTGAATCCTCAGTTGGCCTTATAATCAATACCTACTTTGCCTTGTTAGTGTGCATGTGCAATTAGAAGTGCTAATAGTCTTTTAATGACCTAAGTAGGCTGCTAAAAGTCGACCAACTAATCTACTTCTTTAACTCATTATATTCATTAGCAAATAATTCTATCTTTTATCACTTGTCCAGTCTATCTTGCTCAAAATTTTCTTCTTGATACATGATTTTTTTTTTAACTTATTCTACATTGTCTTAAAAGAAAAAAAAAATAAAGGGTGTAATAAAGGATAGAAAGGAATACATCTGATTTGGTTCAGTCTGGTTCTTTGGAGCTTTGCAATTTTGCTTGATCTCTCATTAACTTTTCTCTACAAAATTAAAAATACACATCAGAGTAGTAAAAGAGCAATAATAAATTACTAAAAAATAAAAAAAATGATCAAAACTAAAAAAAAAAATAAATAACCTATCTAATAGTTCTGATTTATAGTCTTCAGCTTGACTTTCTTTGAGTTCTAAAGTAGATCAATCTGGTGCCACTTCAATTGAAATACTTTCATATTTGGTCGAGTCCTCTTTCAATTGGACATTGCTAGCTTTTATAGTCTCAAACCTATTTTCTATAGAATTCTCATATACTGAATTATCAATAATATCAATTAAAAAATAAGTTTGATTATCATCAGGATGTTTAGTATCTTTGAAAATATTAAAAGTAACTTGTTCGTCTTGGATTCTAAGAATTAATTTTTCTTGTTGAACATCTATTAAAGCTCCTCCAGTAGCTAAAAAAGGTCTCCCTAAAATAAGGGGTACATCATAATCTTCTTTCATATCAAGAATAATAAAATCAACTAAAAAAATAAACTTGTTTACCTTTACCAAGACATCCTCCACTATACCTCTTGGATATTTAATGGATCTATCGACTAATTGAAGAGTAATAGTGGTAGATTTCGATTCCCCTACACCCAGCTTTCTGAAAATAGAAAAAGGCATGAGATTAATACTTGCTCCTAAATCACATAAAACTTTATCAAAACTACAATCACCAATAATGCAAGGGATAGTAAAACTCCCTGGATCTTTTAGCTTCTGTGTTAATTTATTTTGAAGTATTACTGAGCATTCTTCATTCAAATTTATTCTCTCATACTCCTTCAGCTTTTTCTTATTTGTTAGGATTTCTTTAGGAAACTTGGCATACCTAAGCATTTGAGTGATAGTATCTACAAAAGAAATATTAATATGTAAATTCTTTAATATTTTGAAAAAATTAGAAAATTTTTTATTTGGATGCTGTATTTGTCTCTTTGGGAATGATAGTGGCGGCACGTAGGGCTTTACATTTGGATCAACAAACCATATACCTGGAGACCATCCATCTGCTGGTTGTTTTGGTGACTGATGAATTTTAGTTGATGGTTCCTTATTTATAGTTGGCTCTCAGTCTCTTTCTTCTGATGTGGCTCCTCCAGCTTTGTACCACTTCTTAGGGTGACAGCATTGACTTGCTCGCTTGGATTGGTCTTCGTGTTGCTGGGCAAGGATCCCTGAGGTCTCTCGGAGATTATCTTAGCCATTTGACCTATTTGCATCTCCAAGTTTTGAATTGCTGCTGCTTAGTCTTGCCTAAGTTTGGCTTCCAAATTTTTTATAGTTGCTTCTTGATTTTGCATGAATTTGACCATCAGATCTTCCATGTTGGACTTCTTTTCAGGTACTTGGAACCCCAGGGGTGGCTATTGTGCTGCATTTTGATTACTCCATAAGAAATTTGGGTGCTGCCTCCACCCTTGGTTGTATGTGTTGGAGTAGGGATTGTTTGGTTGTGGCCTGAAAAAATTACCAACATAATTAGCTATATCAGTTGCTTTAGCAAAATGATTACCTATTTGGCAATTGCTCGTATCGTGTCCTCCTCCACATAGGTCATAGGTGATGCTTTGAACATGCATAGTTGTCCCTTCAAGTTATTGACTTCAGCTCTAAGGGCAGTAATTTTAGCTAGTAAGGTTGGCACGCAATCTACTCCCTGCACGGCTGCTAGTCTTTTTGGCATCACACGTTCTATCTACCATTGATGGCTATTTGATGCCATCTCATCGATCAAATCGAAGGCTTCTTCCTTCATTTTTTGATTAATGGTTCCTCCTGCTGCTGCATCAATCATAGAAAGATTAGTAGGAGATAAACCATTATAGAAAGTTTGTACCTGAAGCCATACTGATAGTTGATGATGTGGACATCTCCTCAATAATTCCTTGAAATGCTCCCAAGCGTCATATAGTTTCTCTATGTCCATCTGCATAAAAGAAGTGATATCGTTGCGCATCTTAACAGTCTTGGAAGGTGGAAAGTACTTGGCTAAGAATTTTTAGACTAGAATATCCCAAGTTGTGATAGAACCTACAGGAAGAGAATGAAGCCAACTTTTAGCTTTGTCCCATAAAGACAAAGAAAATAACCTTAATCTAATAGCATCATCCGACACCCCATTAATTTTAAAAGTATCACAAAGTTCAAGAAAGTTAGAAATATGGGCATTCGGATCATCATGCATGTGTCCACTGAATTGGATAGTTGATTGAATCATCTGGATCATCGCTAGTTTTATTTCAAAGTTGTTTGCTCACACTGGCGGTCTCCTGATGCTCGAAGCTGCATCGACTACAGATGGTGTGATGTAATCATTTAATGGATGATGTACTGGTCGAATAGCTTCATGCTGTCCTTCAGTCGCCATATCCAATCCTAGATAGATGTCGTTAGGATCTTCAGCTGCCATGTTTCTTTCTTGTTGTAGTCTTCTAATGGTTCTTTCAATTTCTGGATCTAAAGGTAGTAAGTTACTATGTCCAGTACGTGTCATGCACTGAACAAATTTTTTTTAAAAAAAATAATAAAAATTAAAAATAAAATTCTAAAGTAAAGCTAGGATCAAAATTTTAATATTATTTTAGACACAATCCCCGACAACGGCGCCAAAAACTTGATGCATGCTAATCTATAGCTATGGCAAGTGCACCAGTCGATCAAGTAATAAAGTGAATGAGTAGAGTATCATCCCTAGAGGATTGAAAAATAAGTACTGAAAAGCTCTTTCCTATGCTTTATTTAGAAGATCCAATTTATGAGAATAAAAAATTAAAGAACAAAATAAAAAAATAATTAAAAATTTTTAAGAAAATAGAGAGAGTGTAATTATTAGGATTTTAAACTTCAAGAGCAATGGATTACTAAGGCAATCGGTTCACCAACTCAGTCAATACAATATTCAGATTATTAGATTAATTTTATTTCATGTGATGGTGGAGTCTCCTAATTTATTCACTACCCTTTGGTCCAGGCATAGCAAAACTATCAATATTTATTAATTATCCTTTGGTCCAGGTGTAATTTAAATAAATATTAATGCATTAAGTTTTGTGAAACCCTCTAATTAAAATACGCTGCATCCAAAGCGCACTAAAATTTCCGCATGCATATGAATTCTAATTTGATTCATAATACAAGGTATATAATCAAGAAGCAATAACATAGATGTACTTGGTCCGTAACATCTATGTTCATCAGATCAATTAGAAGATGGTCAGTAATCTAAAAACATTAAAATTAGATTTATATACTCCTCATGAATAAAATTTAAAATTAAAAATAAATCATACTGAATATTGCATCAAAAGAGTGGCTACACCTTAGCCTTAGTAAAAAAAATTTTAGTTCATGATAACAAGTTCAAAAACAGCAAATAAAATAAAAAGCATAAAGAAATTAGACTGTTTAATTGCTGAAATTGATTGTCCGTTGCTCTTGGTGTGGAGAACTTGATGAAGAAGAAGAAGCTCCTTGATCAATGTTTCTGATTGTTGGAAGAAGAAAAGAAAAAAAATTAAAATCCCTTTCTTTTCTCAAAAATCTCTCTTCTCTTTCTACCTCTCTCCTCTCTTTCTCTTCTTTTTCTTTTTCTCTTTTTTTTTTACTATCTCCCCTCTCTCTTCTTTTCTTTTTTTTTACTATCTCCCCTCCTTTTTCTCTCTTTTTTTTTCAGCAACAGCAGATAGCCCTCTATTTTTATAGGCTAAGAGGAGGATTTCCCATCAAAATCCTCTTGAAATTAGATTTAGAACTCTTAATATAAGTCAAATTAGGACCCTGGATGATTCTGACCGTTGGATGTTGATCAAATGATCCAAAAATTACTTAAAAATTCTTTAAAATATCCCAGATCAAGTTGAAATTTATGGCAGCCGTCAGATCAATCATTGGATTGAATCTGGGCCGTCAGATCGCACACAGAGAAGCCTCTGATCTTTAGTTTAAAGTTGGGATGAATCTCAGCCATTGGATCTCGATCGGGAGCTACGGATGTTGTTCGTTAGTGCATGCATTTTGACCGTCCGATCAAATCTCAGTGAAAGGCACCCATCAGAACAAACAAAATTTCTAAATTGCCCTTTATAGACCATGTGTGAGCCCAGTGTTGCGTAGACTGTCTTATTCTTCAGCCAACCGGAGTGCACTTCTTCATGTTAAATTCTTGAAATGCCCTTAAATCTATCCATCGTACACTGCAAAAAATGCTGACATCAGCCTAGCGTCAGCGGATCGGTCTGCTGAGTGTGATCGAACCAGGTGGTCTGCTGAGCCAACTTTTCTGAACTGGTTTGAACTAGATCGGCTCTTTTTTTTTTTTGAAATTCAATTTCGAGCTTGTTTGAAGTCCATTTTACTTGAAATTTATTTTATCTGAACCAAAAAAATAAGAATTTTATATTAATGGCCTTCTTTCCTACATAAGATTAATAAAAGTATCAATTTTTAAAGAAATAAATTAATTTATTTTATAATTTAATACTTTTATTAGTATATTTTTACTACTTATCAAAGACCACTAGTCTAGCTTACCTTAGACAACAACTGGTTTAATTAGTTTCAATTAGATTAACCTAACAGTTCATGCTAGACCTCGTAGCCAAGAATCAAGTCCATCTTGGGTCTCATTAAAGACATGGAGTTGACCAACTACAACTATTATAATTGATCTAGAGAATCCTTGACCTAATCTAAGACAACAATTGATTAGATTTAGTCAATTCTCTAATTAAGTCGATTCTTTAATCTAACCCTAGGTCTAACCCAATAAATGAACCTAATCTCCACTAACCCATTTAACCCAATGTGTTATAATTTGTGTCTTAGGATCTTCAATTTATAATCCTAGATCCTAATCAAACAACTTCTCAATTCTTAATTAAGTTTTGGGCTGAGGATTGGGATTTGGCTTTTTGAAAATAATTTTCATATTTGTAAAATATTTTTATAATATGGTTCTATCAATCAAGTTGCATGTTTGATTCATAATCAAAATGCAAGTAACATAAACATGAATCTACATTAGATCTAATTTAAACAGGTTCATGTAATTGAAACAGTTTCAACACCAATCAAATATAAATTAACTTAGATCAATTCTAACATATTTATGATGATTAAAATTAGATTAAAATATTTTTAATTAGATCATCAAATTTTTTAGACTAATCTAAAATTTTATGATCAATGTTTTAGATCAGCACGTACTAGGACAATCTTTTCACTATAAGGGATAAACCTTATAGCAAGACAACCTTATAGCAGACCATGGAATCTAAAAACTTTATTTTTAGGTCTAAAACTATTTTAAATCTATTAAATTATAAATAAAATTAGATTAAATCTAATAAATTTATGATTAGGAATAGATCATCATGAACTAGGATAACATTTTCACTATAAGGGGTAAACCTTACAGCAGGACAATCTTATGGTAGCTCATGAGATCTAAATTATTAATTTTAGATTTAATAATTAGATTATAAATCAGATCTAATTCAATAAATTATCTAAATATACTCAAAAAAATTATGTAATAAGAACCTAGGCTCTGATACCAATTGAAGGAACCAGATCTAGGATTTCATGGATAGATCTTGAAATTTTTTCAAGATCATATAGTGAAAGACTTAAATAAATTAAATATTTATTTAAATAAATATAAAAATATTCTAGATCTAAATTTATTACATGATCAAGGCATGATATTAAATCAAAAATTAAAAACATAAAGAAAAGATTAACATGTTGATCTCATCAACATGCTACAATACTACATCTAATGTAGCTATAGAATAACAGATTAGATTTGATACCTGAGCAAGTTAGACATTGTAACTTACTGATCTGGGCTTGAGGATGAAGTCATGAGCTACACCATGTTTGACCTCTAGGAGTCATCTATACGAGCCCACGAACACGATCCGAGATCCTGATGTAGGAAATTAACACAGCATGCTAGTACTATGCTGATCTCTCTTCGATGATTGATTCGATGCTTCCTTCTTCAAGAATTGGACTCTTCAAAATATCAGAAGAAAGAAGAAAAATTTCAAATCTAAGACCCTCTCAAAGAAATCTCAAAAAGAGGAGAGAAGAGAAAATCAAAATAGCCCTAGAAGAAGACCCTCTTCTCCTTCTCTTTTCTCTCACCTAGACACCTAGTTTGGTGTCTATGGAATCCCCACGCCCAGAGGTTCTCTCTTAATGATTTTTTAATATCTCAAAGATCTCTTAATGGTCTATATTTTATAAAAAAATAGGTTAAAATTCATCCTAAATTTATAGAAAAGAAGAGTCCTTGTCTAGGTCAAAAACTAGACAAGGAAGGACTAGTTTTGGCAAGAGGTTGGGGCGCCCAACTCTTGGATGCCCCTCCTCTGATTTTTTTGGTGAATCCAACAAGAATACATGCACAAAATTTCTTCTTTCTCACATGAAATAAGGGAGAAAAAAAATAAGAAAGGGGTGACACATATAGAAGGTGGTGTCTTGGTTTATAAGGATTCTATCTCATAGAATCCTAGATCAAAAACAAACTTCTCCTTTTGACTTGGTCAACCACCAAATTACCATATGAGAAAGAGAGGAAGAGAGGAGGCATGCATGAAGATCAGGGGATAGAGAATTTTCATGAAAAATTTCTAAAAGATAGGCATGGTGGGCGTGGATGGCTAAGGTGGCGCAAGGTGGAATCCTAGTCTCACTAGGATTCCATCAACGACTTGGTCAAACATGATTTTAAAAACCAAATTAAATCAAAACCAAGTCAACCAAATTAAATTAGGTTCTAATCTAATTAATAATTTAATTAAATTAAATTTAATTTTGATTTAATCTTCTAATCAAATTAGGAAATTGGATTGATCCAAGTCCTAGTTGAACTAGGACTAGTTTTTTCTTGCACTTGGCTTATCCAATAAGCCAATTGAACTTGATCAAATCAAGCCTAAATCAAATTTAATTAAATTATATTTAATTAGACTTAATCTCAAGCTTTTGGTTTAATCAAATTAAGTTAATTAGCAATCAAATTGTTAATCGATCTTCCTGCAATGCTTGCACTAGGTTAAACATCAATCGTATTGATTGTTTAATCCTAGAATGATTCTCATTCGTTGATCAACCATCCAATCAGATCATGAGCTTTAATATGTGTGATCTCATAGGTCTAAACCTAAATAGGTAGTATAGAAATAAATTTTTATACCAATAGAAGTAACCATCTAGCAATCGTATCCGATGGTCGGATAGGTTGAATGTGTAGAACAACATCCTTAGAACCCATGCGGATATAGTTTCCATATAATTCATCCCCTTGACCAAAATGCTCGTAGGACACCTCAGAGTTTAACTATCAACTCTAATCAGGTTGTTTACATTGTATTTCAAAATATTAAATCCATCTGATGGATTACCTTAGCCAAGATTTTGCTATATTGAAATACAATGATAAATTATTCTCCAACTCTTGGAGTGGTCAATCCCATATTGATCACACTCTAACTTTACAAGTACTTGACTATGCCCAGAAGCCTTTCATTTTTGAATTAAAAATTCAGTTAGTTCGATATCAAAGCACAGTGAGTTGCTTGCAAGTCACTAAGGCAATCTTAGGTCTAAGGGATACTTATACCTATATCCCATCAGAGATATTCTCGATAGTAGGATGCTCTAGAGTTGATCACGTTCAATGATGATGTACCCATACATCTCATCTGTATGCTATATCAGTGTCTCTATACTTCTTGGTTAAGAGGACAGCCAACCTATATGGCATACAACGATCTATGCTCAATAGATGCTATCATCCTAATTAATAGCTTATCATTTGATCATGAACAGATTTAAGAACTAATCGATAAATTCTCTCTTTATCGAAGCTAAATAGTCCTAAGGACTTCATCACAATAATGGAGTTTGTTAGAAGATGAATTCTTTATGATGAAAAATCTCAAAAAAAAAATTATTTATTAATGAATCAATTATAGATATAATGTAGCTTAATTGTCAATAGGCTGATGATTGGCTTTGAAATACATTTTCCAATAGGAGCACTACTGGAGGGAGCACGATTGGAAAAAGTTTGGATGGGAGAAGTTGAAGGAAAAAACTTTTTCCGCCATAGGATCAATCTGATCTGATCAGATCTATAGCAAAATTTTTCATAAAAATTTCTATAAATCTAATCAGATCAAAGAGTTCTCAGATTTGATCCTAATAATCAAATATTAAAAATTAAAATTAAAATTAAAATAGGAACATTAGATGTTACCTATTTAAGGTAGATAATTACCCTGATGATGATCAGCTACTGCACAGGGTTCTGGATCTAGCCATGCAAGTGCTTGACCTCTATCGAAGTCTACTTAGGCTAGATCTAAACATGATCTTTTTCTAGATCTAATCTCTGAAAATCAGATCTAAATCTGATTTATGAAGCCTTTAAATGAACTTCGAAGGTAGCACCCTATCTCTTGATCTAGATCACTCTATCTCGATCTATTTTTCAGCTTTCTTCAACTTTTGATGGCTGAAACTCCACCAAAGCTGATGTGGATGTGGAGAAGAGAGGGAGGAGCTTTAGAGGAGATGTGGGAATGGTTTTTATGGCAGCCTTTCAGTGTGGGAGATGAATGAATCCAAACCCTAGGGCGCAGGGTCTTTAAATAGACCTTGCACGAACTCTAGAGTCGTAAATGATCAAGCAATCAAATTGCTTGATTAATCTGAACACCCATTAGTTCTCCATGTTAAACACCTAATCCCATCAAATTTTTGTCACCCAAAAAATCCCTTAGAGATGCTGCACAAATCAGATAAGAGAGGAGTAGCATGGGGTTTCTTCCTCCTAGAGTTTGATCCATGTCAAACTCTATCCATGCATCCTCCCTTGTGCGCATGCAATATGGAGTGGGCCCACCTTATTTCCATAATAAAACTTCTTTGGGATGTGTGTCATTAGAAGAGAATAAGGGGGTGTGCGTCTCCCCTCTTTTAATTCTTACAAAGACTGGTCAATGTCCTAATGAAACCAAAAATTGCAAGTCGTGTCAAGATTTGGCAGATGTTGTCTTATTTCCATCTGATGGATTAAGATAATTCTTTTCTAACCTGAACAAGCTCTAGTCAGACTAGGACTAA
This sequence comes from Cocos nucifera, assembly GCA_006176705.1. Classification (NCBI taxonomy): domain Eukaryota; kingdom Viridiplantae; phylum Streptophyta; class Magnoliopsida; order Arecales; family Arecaceae; genus Cocos; species Cocos nucifera. Next base: position 278,032 of record QRFJ01000978.1, on the reverse strand, counting down.
ATCATACAAGATTGTTGAATAAGCTCAAACCAATTTGGCTCAACCAAGATAAACCAGAAAGACTATAAAAGGAGACTGTTAGGCTCAATCATGTGCTTGCATGATTTCTTGAACCTAATTAGATCTAATCTAAATTAATCAAACTAGATTAATCTAATTGATCACATCTAGATTCAAACTCATATTTATGTAATCCAGTAAGGTTCAGTTCTGTATGGTAATGAGATATGTCACGATCTCTATCATCAACATCATCGAAATACCTTTTGATGGATCAAAACATTTTCAATTCACACAATTAGAATGATCGATCATCAAGATTATTCTAATTGCTCCCAAAATTCATCAGTGACACCTAGCAATATATGGTGGCAGCCCATCAGAATCGAAAGTGAACCTCTTGGTGCAACTACCTATGTGATTGAATTCTTCTATCTTGAGCTCCGATAGGGTTAGAGTTAAGGTAAACTCGTCAAACCCAACATCGATCATATGAATAAATCATTCAATTCAAGTTCGATGTGAAATCTTAATAGAAACTCTTTTTATCATTTTCATGTTGCCATGGCCATGGGCTTCTATGTGAGAATTGATGGTTTTTCCAAGCCTTGGGAGGCCATAGAAGGAGTCAGGGTGTTGACTCCGAGGATTCTAGGGGCCTGGTTGGTGCTTCAAAGATCTAAAATTCAAGATGGAGCAAGAAACCAAAGCTAGAGAATCAAGACTATAGAAAGAATTATTTTTGTAGGTTAGTCGGTTCAGTCTGAAACTAGATCGGCTAAGTCTTAAAAACTAGATCAGCTCGATCTAAAATTGAACCAACCCAATCTCAGGTCAGCACTGAGCCAGCTCAGTCCATGGGCAGAGCTACGCGAGGGTCTATTTAGGACTAGGATAGAGACTTATCCTAAAAATCTTAAGGCCTGGTTTGAGAGATCTTAAGGGGGCTAACTCATGTATGGGTTAGGCTTAGATCTAGAGGACAAGAGCATGGAAGGCATAGGAATACATGGGCTCGATGAGTGCTTTCATGTATTGGGTTAGCCAGAAGAGTTTTTGGTGGGACCTAATGGCTATGTATAAATACATAGGTTGTATTAGGGTTTAAAAGGTGCAAGCAATATAGATCTTTTCTTTCTTCAACCTCTCTTCTCTCTTCTTTCTAAAGTAGTTGCCCTAGGTTCCTGAAGAAGCCCTAGAGAAAGGGGGCGCCTCCCTCAAGTCCAAGAAGGGAGGTGCCCCAGCATAGATCTAGGTGATGGATCTATGATACACTCCCTTAGAGAATGTCAAAGGTCTCCTATGGTCTATGCTAAAGATCAAGAGCTTCTGCAATATGGCATCAGAGCTAGGTGATGCCAAGATGATGTACTAATAATTGGTATCAAAGCCTGATGGTACGTGAAAGTGAAGGAGAAGTCATACAGGATAAAATCAAGAATCTACACGAGTATTCCATGGTATGTCTCAAATCTACCTTTGTTATTGTTGTTGTTTGGCCAACTGAAAGCAGTGGGTTGAAGGTGGAGGGGGAAAGGATTAACGGGAAGAATTTTTTTTAAGGTGGAAGATTTGGGTGCATGATTTGCTGATCGATCTTGATGAAAAAACTGAGATGTATGACGGTAGATAAGGCAAGGAGTACTGGAGTGCCATAGTAGCGCTTTCCTAAAGATACAGGGCTGGGAGAGGTTCGATGATGCAACAGTTGAGAAAGGTATCCTAGCAAAAAGCATTATGGTTCTCTAGAAAGATGGGTAGTGTGGGGCTATTAAAGAGAGGTTTCCAAGGGATAATGATCGAAGGAAGGCTGAAGAAGCGACTATAAGTCCTTCGATTGTAGGAAGGTAGAAAAGTAGTCGAAGATGTATTCAGCGGTTCGACCATAGCATGGATTTACGGAGCCTCAGGGATGATGGAGATGGATGATCCATGAAGGTCCAGCTGATTAGGACTAGACGACTGTAGAGCGGCATAGAGATGAGTCAAGGAGCACTAGAGTGCTGCAGGAGACTACCCTAGAGGCATAGGGGCTGAGAGAGGCTCAGTGGTGCAGCAGTCGAGGGAGGTATCTCAGTAAAGAGTGTTAGGGGCATCTCAGTGAGATCGGGAGTAGATCTTAGGGAGAGCCAGGATGTCTCAGGGAGCATCAGGAGGTCTCAAGCAGTCGAGAGTATTTTGGATCAGATTTCTTCTATAGGAGCATCAGGAAGAATCGTAGTTTAGTGGAGGATGGTTTATGTACAGCAAGAGAGTGTTAGATGTGTGTCCTAGAAGTTAGATTGATTGACACTTATTAAATACTTTCTAGGAGCATTTTTATAATTTTAATTTAAAATTAATTAAAGAGTTATTTATTCTATCACATTGTGTATTAAAGTATCTGTGATATATTCATTGAGTTAATAAGGTTGATAATACATATTCTCAAGAGTTGAGAATTTAAGGCATGTGTTATCATAATTAACTCAAAAATTGCTCTCAATCATAGGATCATCATGAGGATGGTGATAGATCCGAAAGATCGATGTACAATCACTTTCTTAGGATAAATGAGTCTTGAGTCTATGGTGTGGAGACACAAGAGTGGAAGTATAGATACTCGTTAGAGAACAAGGACACTGAGCTTGACCACCTCGAGCAATCACAAGGAAGCCTACCTTCTCATCGATGACTAGCTCGATGCTACAGCATGTGTCTGATTCTTTGACCTGAGGTGCATCGATAGTTTATCTAGAGGATATTATAGTTAGACTATGCCATAACTCAGTCTTCTAGCCATTCGAAATCTTGAGGTGTATGTTGGCTATAGTATATTCATTGTAGGAATTGGATTGCACCAAGATAGGATCTATCAATCTCGGTAGACGAGGAGTAGTCTTATGATGATCATAAGATTGAGTCCTAAAATACATGGCTATGGTAGTATGAAATACTAGAAAGAAGTTTCTATTAGGGTTTCACATCGAACTCGAATCAAATGATTCATTCATATAATGGGTGTTGGTTTGACGAGTTCATCTTAACCCTAATCTCGTCGGAGCTCATGATAGAAGAACCCAATCACACAAGTAGCTGCACCGAGAGGTTCGCTATTTAATTTTAATGGGTTGCCACCATATACTGCTAGGTGTCACTAGTGGATTTTGGGACCAATTAGAATTATTTTGATGATCGATGATTCTAATTGGATGAATCGAAAGAGTTCTGGTCCATCAAAAGGTATTTTGATGATGTCGATGATGGAGATCATGACATATTCCATTATCATACAGAACTGAATCTAACTAGATCATATAAATAAAGGTTTGGATCTGGATATCATCAATTGAGCTAACCTAATTTGATTGATTTAGATTAGATCCATTTAGGTTCAAGAAAATCATGCTAGCACATGATTGAGCCTAACATTCTCCTTCTGTAGTCTTTCTAGATCATCTCGACTAAGCCAAATTGGATTTGACTCACTCAGAAACCTTATATAGGTTTGTCCTAGTCTGACTAGAACTTGTTCAGGTTAGAAAAGTCTTGTCCTAACCTGATCTAGGCTTGTCCTAATCCATCGGATGGAAACAGGACAAGACCTGCTAATTTGTGAAACTATTTGGACACGACTTATCTAGAAACTCTATAGAGATTTGTCTTGATCTGACTAGACCTTGTTCTAACTTAATCAAGACTTGTCTTAAATCCCATAAGATAGGAACAAGACAAGAATTATCTTTGCCATATTAGGGCTTGTCCTAAAATCATGGGATGAAATTTAGGCAAGCCTCTCCCAAAAATTCTAGATGGATTTTTCTTGATCTAGCTGGACCAAGTCCTGATTTGATTGAGACTTATTCTAACTTGATTAGGACTTGACATAAATCCATCAGATGGGACTTGAAAAGATTTTGTCTTAATTCCATAAGATGGAAACAGGACAAGGGTCAAATGTTGACCCAGTATGCAAGAAAGAAGAGATATGGCGTGCGCCTCCTAGAATTTATCTAAGGGCGCACGTCCATATGGGATTTATGTGGAGTTTGTGAGCACACGCCCCTTTATGGCATGCACATCTAATGGATAAGAGAAGGCGCCCATTCAAATTTGATTAGACTGGTTAAAGCATTTGAATTTGATTCAAATATCTAGGGGGATAAGAGTTTGCTCCATATACTCATCTTATCCTTTATTTCATGCCATATTTCTAAGTTTTGTGTGATAAAATATAGAAAAAATATGGTGTGGGGCATGGAGATCATGGAGGAGTCCTTCTGCATGTTAAACTTTGATCTGTTCAAAGTTATATGCAAAGGGACTCTTGAGTAGGTCTATAAATAGGGCCCTGCATAAGCTGTTGTGCATCACGATTTCTCTATGATGAAGCCCTACCAAAATATTCATCTCCACACCTCCCTCATCGATCCTCTCCCTCTTCTCCATGCCTAGGAGTTGGGTAAAACCTGCGAGCAAAGATCAAGTCCCATTGGCGTGAAGATCAGTGAGAGACAATGGTGTTCGTGAGACGAACGTACAGCCTTTAGAGTTTATTTTGAAGGTTCTATGAGAAGACATTAGATCTAATCTTTGGAGATCAGATCTAGAAGGAGGAGACTTCTAGATCTGATCTGAATGGATATTGGTAGAGGTTGGGCGTGTGCATGGCTCAATCAAAATCTCAGATCAATCGTCAGATCATCACAACGGATAAACGATTTACCCGATCAGGTGATAACTATTATCATTATTTTTATTTTTATTTTTTTTTAAATTTTAGATCAATCTAATCAAATATGAGAAGTCTCAAATCTGATTAGATCATAAAAAATTTTTAAAAATTATTTTGCTGTAAATCTGATCCGATCAAATGCATCCTGTGGTAGGAAAATCCATTTTTCCTTCAACTGGTATCAGAGCCAGGTTGCTACTTTCAGATCTATCTTTAGATTGATCTAAAATTATTTTTTATGATCTGATTATTTGATTTTTAGATGTTACATAAGATGTAATCAGATCTAAAATCAAAAATTGCATGTTTTAAATATATATGTTAGACATAAACAATGCATGCTCTAGTCTAGATCTACTATTCTATATCATGATAATTTTTAAATATATTTTAGATTAGATCTTATTTAATTTTTTATCATTTGATCATTTAAGTTTTAGATGTTACATTAGCTATAATCAGATCTAAAATATAAGGTCTAATTTAAAATTTTGATATATGCGATATAGGCAGCATATATTTAGACTAGATCTCTAGTTTAATCTCGTAGTCTAGATTAAAAATTTTATAAAATATTTATTTAATTTTTTGAAGATTATGTGATTAGATTAGTTAAATTTTAGATATTATATATGATATAATTAGATCTGAAAGCATGATATACATTTAAAATTTTTATATGTATGACATATGCAATGCATGTCTAGACTACTTACATAGATCTATGCCATTAGTAGTCTAGATTAAAATTTTTATGATGAGATCATTTAAAATTTTACTTTCAAATATTACATTAGATGTAAACAGATCTGAAACATAAATTTAAATATTAAATTTGATACATGAGATGTATGCGAAGCATGTATAGATTAGATCTTAAATCATGTAATAGTTATATGCTTTAGATCTAATAGTTTTGCAGTATAGTTCATATTTTTGATTAAGGCATTCCCCTTGACCGTCTGATCATAAGAGTAAGAAGGGTTTAAAGGCCCTCTCATTTTATTCGATAGGGTGCTTTTATGGCATGTAGGGATACTACGTTTGCCCTTAATCAAAAATCGAAAACTTACTTTTCTGCAAAACCCTAGATCCTGAAATCCCAAAATTTTTTGATATATGTTTTGTTATTGAATCCTTAAACTTAATTAAGAATTAAGTTTATAAGATTAATTAGGTATAAAAATTATGAATTTTTAGATCTAAGACACCTTCATAAATCATGGGTTCGGTTGAGGGTAGCTCAATTAGGTCTAGTGGTTGATCAAACTGAATCAAGAGTTGGTTAGGTGGGATCAAGAGTGCTTAGATTTGACCAGCCTAATAAGATTAAGTCTGGGTCAAGGTCGACTCACAGTCACATGTGGTCGATCAAGTTAAGACCTAAATTGGCTCCACAGTTTGAGCTTGGGTTGTAAGCTAACCCAATCAGTTCTGGTCAGATAAGTCGGTGTCTAAGGTAAGTATGGCAAATATGATCAGTGGTCTTTAATTGGAAGCTACTCGATCTGAATGCATTCACGATAAGTTAATGGCATATTCCTCCCACTGATCTCACTTAGCTGGCCGATTGAGTCAACCCAGTTTTGGTTTGAGGTGGTTAACAATTTGAGCTAACCCATGCCATTAGGTTAGTCATAAATGTTATGACTAGTTGAGTCTAAGAGACCTAATCAGATCTTCCTAAGAAAATATTAAGTCCTAGGTCTTCCACCATTGTAGATGTGCGGGCTCTTTTCAGGGTTGATTGGTCTCAGTTAGATACAGTGGTTTAGTTGCACCGAAAAGATGCAACCATATCTATTAGGCATTGGATGCTATGGGTTGGAGGATGGATTGGGCTCAATATTTTGGATATGATGAGAGACCCAATCAGGAATCTAATTTATGCAAATGGTGGATTTGACTTAACTAAGGAGTGGAGCAACATTCCGAGCATGGTGAGCTTCATGAATTAGAGATCAAGTTTGGATACATCATATTTAGAGAAACATTGAACAAGAGTTGTCCACTTATCGATTGACCCATCACCAATAACTATTAGGTGAGGTGGTGAGCTAGTCGATGGGACCGCACCACCCACTAGAAATCAATGATCACGGAGATTTTTGCATCTCTTCCAAGGGAGTGTAGGGATCCAAAAAAATAGTGGGAGCCTAATTTATTTAAAAATAAAATCCCTAAATAAATTGGTTGAGTCAAATTATAAGTCTAACTAGAAACTTTGACTCTCTATAGAAAAATGTCTGCATCAAAATCCCGAGTCCGAATCCTTGATACCCATAAGTTGACTAGACCAATTTACAAGGATTGGCTAAAGAACTTCAAAAATGTTTTGGGTTCGAAATGGCTGACCTATGTATTGGACCAGGACCTCCCCTTTACCAATCCATCTGACTGCTGATCAGAGAATATCTCATGAGAAGTTGTCTGACAATCATAACAAAGTATGGTGCCATATGTTGGGCTCAATGTCAGATGAATTGTAGCACCAATATGAAGACATCAGGACTACTCTCCAAACATTGGCGCACCTGCAAAAGTTGTTTGGTGAATAGAGTTGTGTAGTGCATAATCAAGTCTTAAAGAGATTTTTTAAGGTGCAAATGCATGATGGACAGTTGGTCCAAGATTATTGCTTGGCAATGGTCAAGGACCTAAATAGCTTGAGAAGCTCAGAGTCTTAATGGTCAAAGAACTACAAATTGATGTGATCCTGTAGTCCTTTTGATTCGTATGGGCAGTTCATTATGAACTTCCATATGAATAAGCTCCAGTGCATCTTGGCTGAGTCAATAAATATGTTGGTTACTACTAAGCAAACTTTGAAGGGTTCAAAGGGCTTAGTTTTAGCTATGGAGTAGACTTCTTCCAAGAAAAATCTTTTGGAAAGAAGAAGAAGTCTATGAAGAAGCAGAAAATAAAAGAAAAAAAAGAAGGGCAAGCCAAAGAAGAAGGCCATGGAGAAGGAACAGTGTTTCCACTGCAACTCTAATGGCCATTGAAAGCAGAACTGCCCTACGTATCTAGCTAGCTTGAAGAACAAGTAGGAACAAAGACCTTCTGAAGGAATGCTCATCATTGAGTCTATGAGCAAAACGTGAATGCCATAGGATCAAAATGATCTAGATATAGTGTTAATGAAAGGTACCTATGGCACCTTGGGCTAGATCATATAGTTGAAGATAGGATCAATAAATTGAAAAAATCTGGACTAATAGGTCCATTGACTTTCGAGTCATATCCGATTTGTGAATCATGTCTTTAAGGCAAAATGACCAAGCTTCCTTTTATGGGATATAGAAAAGGGCCACAGACCTACTTGCCTTGGTACATATAAATATGTGTGGCCCATTTGATTGCCAACCAGAGGCAATTATGTCTACTCTATTATCTTTACCAATAATCTATCTGGATTTGGATATGTGGACTTGATACGACATAAGTCTAAAGTCATTGAAAAATTTAAGAAATTCAAACACGAAGTAGAAAAGCAAACCGGAATGCCCATTAAGATTCTTCGATAAGTTTGAGGAGGTGAATACCTTAGTCAAAAATTTCTGGACTATCTCAAGGATAATGGTATTGTCTCATAATGGACTTCGCCTGAAATATCTCAACTTAATGAAATTTTAGAACAAAGAAAATGAACCCTATTAGATATGGTCTGTCCATGATGAGCTTCATGGGTCTTCCAGAGATATAGTTTAATAGGGTTCCATCTAAAATAGTTCCTACCACACCATATATGGCATGGTAAGAAGTCAAGTCTGAGTCTTCTCAGAATTAGGATTGTCCGATGGCGGACAAGTTAGAGCCTAGGTTCCTTAGAGCTCGATTTATTGAATATCCTAAAGAGTTATTAGAATATTACTTCTATCTTTCAAAAAATCATAAGATGATTATGGGTTGACAAATCATTTTACTTGAAAAATAGTTTATTCAAGATGATATCATCAAAAGATAGATTAGACTCGAGGAGAAAGTCTCTAAAGAGCAACAAGCCAAGAAACCTCAGGAATCCAATTAGTCTGAGCCGATCCATAATTCACTACCTCCTCCACCTTCTAGGTCAAATAAGATTTTCCATCCTCCAAAAGGTACTTAGGTACTATTTTAGAGGATGTAGAAAAAATATTCTCATGCAAAATGGGTTCATGGTGATGATCCTAGAACCTATGATAAGATGATATCAGATATCGACTCCGAGAAATGGTTAGAGGTGATAAAGTTAGAAATTGACTCGATGCGCTCAAACCAAATCTAGATCTTGGTAGATCCACCTGAAGGTATAGTACCTATTGGGTGTAAATGAATCTTCAAGAGAAAGATATGTGCAAATGAAAATATAGAGACATTCAAGGCTAGGCTAGTGGCGAAAGGATATAAGCTTATCTTCTCATCAGTGGCCACCAACCGCACGTTGCTTGCCATTGCAGTATATTTCAATTATGAAATATGGCAAATGGATGTGATAATGAAGTTCATAATTGGATATCTTTAGGAAGATATTTATATGGAACAGTCATTTATCTTCACATCTAGTGATGGTGATCATAAAGGTCTGCAAGCTGCAAAGGTCCATCTAGGGACTTAAGCAAGCATCTTGGAGTTGGAATGCTTGATGTAATCAAATTGTTTGACTTAATCAAAAATGAAGAGAAATCAAGTAGGTTAGTGGGAGCATTATTGTCTTTGTCATATTGTATGTGGATAACATCCTCCTGATTGAAAATGATATTTCCATGCTAACATAGGTCAAAGTATAGTTATCTAAGAAATTTTTTATGATAGGCTTAGGTAAAGCATCCTTCTTTTTAAAGTCTATAAGGATAGACTGAAGAGGATGCTGGGTCTCTCAAATAGAAGAGGTGCTGAAGAGATTCAACATGGCGAACTCTAGGTCCAAAGGTATGTAGACTCAGACCTTATGTCTGATTAAGATGATCGAAAGTCAACGTCTAAAAGTTTATTCCTATGCACTAGTTGTACTGTAAGTTGAAAGAGTTCCAAGAAGATGGTTTCACCTAATCTACCATTACCTCGAGAAGGATACATTGAGGTTAAGAAAGTCGACTCCGCAGACCATGCGGTTGACCCACTAACGAAGCCTTTAGGCCCACAAAAGATCCAAGCCCATCTTGAGAAGATGGGACTTAGATTTGTAGCCAATTGGCTTTAGGTTAAGTAGAAGTTTGTTAGATGTGTGCCTTAGAAGCCAGATTGACTGACACTTGTTAAATACTTTCTAGGAGTATTTTTATAATTTTAACTTAAAATTAATTAAAAAATTATTTATTCTATCGTATTGTGTATTAAAGTGTTTGTGATACATCCATTGAGTTAATAGGCATGATAACACATATTCTCAAAATTTGAAAATTTAAGGCATGTGTTATCATAATTAACTCATAAATTACCTCCGATCGTAGGATCATCACGAGGATGGTGATAGATCTAAAAGATCAATGTACGATCACTTTCTTAGGATAGATGAGTCTTGAGTCTACAGTATGGAGACATCAGAGTGAGAGTACAGGTACTCGTTAGAGAATGAGGGCACTGAATGTGACCACCTCGAGCAGTCATAAGGAAGCTTACCTTCTTATCGATGACTAGCTCGATGCTATAATGTGTGTCTGATTCTTTGTCCTGAGGTGCATCGATAGTTCATCTTGAGGGTGTTATAGTTTGACTATACCATAACTCAATCTCCTAGCCATTCAGAACCCTAAGGTGTATGTTGGATATAGCATGTTCATTGTAGGAATTGGATCGCACCATGTTGGGATCTATCAACCTCAGTAGAGGAGGAGTAGTCCTATGATGATCATAAGATTGAGTCCTAAAACTCATGGCCATGGTAGTGTAAAATAATAGAAAGGAGTTTCTATTAGGGTTTCACATTAGACTCGAATCAAATGATTCATTCATATGATGGGTGTTGGTTTGACGAGTTCACCTAAACCCTAATCCCATCGGAGGTCATGATAGAGAAATCCAATCATATAGGTAGCTGCACTGAGTGGTTCATTATTCAATTTTAATGAGTTGCCACCATATATTGCTAGGTGTCACTGATGGATTTTGGGATCAATTAGAATTGTCTTGATAATCGATAATTCTAATTGGGTGAATTGGAGGAGTTCTGATCCATCAAAAGGCATTTTGATAATGTCGATGATGGAGATCATGACATATCCCATTACCATATAGAACTGAACCTAACTAGATCACATAAATAAGAGTTTGGATTTGGATGTCAACAATTGAGCTAACCCAGATCGATTGATTTGGATTAGATCCAAATAGGTTCAAGAAAATTATGCTAGCACAAGATTGAGCTTAACATTCTCCTTTTGCAGTCTTTCTAGATCATCTCGACTGAGCCAAATTAGATTTGGCTCACCCAGCAGCCTTGTATAGGTTTGTCCTAATCTAACTGGAACTTGTTCATATCAGAAAAGTCTTGTCCTAACCTGATCTAGGCTTGTCCTAATCCATCGGATGGAAACAGGATAAGACCTGCTAATTTGTGAAACTATTTGGATAAGGCTTATCTGAAAACTCTATAGAAATTTGTCTTGATCTGACTGAACCATGTCCTGGCCTAATCCAGACTTGTCCTAGATCCCATAAGATGGGAACAAGACAAGAATTGTCTTTTCTATATTAGGGCTTGTCCTAAAATCATAGGATGAAATTTGGACAAGCCTCTCCCAAAAATTCTAGATGGATTTTTCTTAATCTGATTGGATCGAGTCCTAGTCTGATCGAGATTTGTTCTAACTTGATTAGGACTTGACATAAATTCATTGGTTGGGAGTTGAAAAGGTTTTGTCTTAATCCCATAGGATGGGAATAGGACAAGGGTCAAATGTTGACCCAGTATGTAGGAAAGAAGAGATATGATATGCGCCTCCTAGAATTTATCGGAGGACACACGTCCATATGGGATTTATGTGGAGTTTGTGAGTGCATGCCCCTTTATGGCATGTGCATCTGATGGATAAGAGAAGGCACCCATTCAAATTTGATTTGACTGGTCAAAGCATTTGAATTTGATTCAAATGTCTAGGGAGATAAGAGTTTGCACCATCTACTCACCTTATCCTTTATTCCATGCCATATTTCTGAGTTTTGTGTGACAAAATAGAAAAAATAAAGTGAGGGGCATGGAGATCATGGAGGAGTCCTTCTGCATGTTAAACTTTGACCTGTTCAAAGTTATATGCAAAGGGACTCTTGACTAGGTCTATAAATAGGGCCATGCACAAGCTGTTGCACATTGTGATTTCTCTACAGTAAAATCCTGGCAAAATATTCATCTCCACACCTCCCTCATCTGATCCTCTCTCTCTTCTTCATGCCTAAGAATTGGGCAAAACCTACGAGCAAAGATCAAGTCCCATTGGCATGAAGATCAGCGAGAGACGATGGTGTTCGTGAGATGAATGCGTAGGCTTCGAAGTTTATTTTGAAGGTTCTATGGGAAGACATCAAATCTAATCTTTGAAGATCAGACATAGAAGGAGGAGACTTTCAAATCTGATCCAAGTGGATCCTGGTAGAGACCAGGCACGTGCATGGCTCAATCAGAATCTTGGATCAGTCGTTAGATCATCATAATGGATAAATGGTTTATCTGATCAAGTGATAACTATTATCATCATTTTTATTTTTATTTTATTTCTAATTTTAGATCAATCTAATCAGATCTGAGAATTCTCAAATCTGATTGGATCATAGAAAATTTTTAAAAATTATTTTGTTGTAAATCTAATCCGATCAGATGCATCCTATTATAGGAAAATCCATTTTTTCCTTTAGAGAGGACCCCGATACCTATGAGGAGGTAGTTTCATGATGAGTCAGGGAGCACTAGAGTGCTATAGTAGTACATTCTTGAAGACACGAGACTAAGAGAGGCTCGGTAGTGCAGCAGTCGAGGGAGGTATCTTAGTAGAGAGTGTCAGGAGGCATCTCAGGAAGATCGGAGGCAGGTCTCAGAAAGAGCTAAGGAGTCTCAGGAGCCTCGGGATGAGGTAGATGGGTCTGAGCTCAGGGCAGAGTTAAAGCTATAGTTCCTCCGAGAGCAACTGAAGCGGTGGCTGGTCGGGGCAGAAGAGGAGAAGGCTAGGATGGAATTCTCTAGGGTTCAGTCGCTGCATTCAAAAGAGTTAGATGAGCTCTTGGATTTCGAAGGTATCGACGGATTATGGAGGTATCCGAGATGGCTTTGAAGAGGGCCGTAGAGTGTGGAAGGTTCAAAAGGATAGCGATGGTGTTCGAGGTACAATGGTAGGCTTAGTAGTATAGCGTTGAATGGTTAGTCTCAAGGGACTCAGAGATAGAGTCAACTTTTATGGCATCAGGTGGACTTTGGATATAGGTGGAGCTCCACAATGATGGCTTCATAAGTGGAGAGAAAATTTAGCATGAGTGTTGGAAAATATGCAGGATTTCATGCATAAATTTTGAAACTTTTTCAAAAATAAAGAGCAGCAAAAGATATAGATTAAACTATTTAATCTACAACATGCATGTAATCAAATTACAAAATCCTTCATCAAGGATTTATAATATATTATGATGCAAATATAAATCTAAAATTAAATTAATCATAAGTGGTATTGATCATATCAAAACCTAGATCTAGAATAATTTTATATCTAGGCATCTAGATCACTAAGAGATCAGATCTCTTACCTTTATGTGGGTCGAGAACTCCACGATTAAATCTGTTATTGCCTTTGGAGCTGCACAAGCATCCGACCTCTACAGGTGATCCACACAAACCTATAACACAGATCGGAGGTTCGTCGAACGAAAATCCACTCGAAGTGTTAGCTTCTCGTGGATCCCTCTTGATGGTTAATCAAATACATGTTCTTCGGATCTCTTAGACACTCCAAGAGATGAAGAACATGAAAAGGAACAAGAAAGTAATCCAATCATTGGATCTCCTAAAAATTATAAAATAAGAACATGAAAAAATAAATCCTAAGAGAAGATAAATCTTCTCCTTCAGGACATCAATGGTTGATGTCCTGAAAACATCTCTATGCTAAGACAAGAAGAGACCTTTTCCTCTAAGATTTTTCTTAAGTTTCAAGATTTAATATTTTTTATTTTCATCATATAAAATTTTCACAAAAATTGGAGAGGAAATGTTCTCCAAGAAATCCTAAGAGAAGATCTTTCTTCTCTTCTCCTTCTCTCATCAGGACATGATTAGATCATCTCCAAAAAATAACACCATACCCCAACAACATGGATCACTCATCCCCACACCCAAATCCTCTCTCTATCTTAGATTTTTATTATAGAAAAATTATAAATAAAATAAAAAGAGAGAAAAATATAAGAGAAGACAATCTTCTCTTACCTTGTCTCTTCAAGACATCAACCTTTGATGTCTTAATTGAGGGCTCTTCTCCAAGAATCATGGCACCATAAATCCTTCATGCCTTCTTCTCTTTCTTATCTGATCTTTTATGATTTTTCTAGAATTTATCACATCCTCTAGCCATCTCATAGGAGGCACCCCTTTTTACTACAAAACTAGGTCTAGTCAAAGGGGGAACTTCTATGGGGTGTCCAACTCTTGGACGCCCCTTCCACTTATGGATTGGACACCCCTCCCACTTATTTTTTCATGTAACCATTAATTCTCATGCACAAAACAAAGGGAAAAAGGGGTGGAACACAAAAGGAGGGCGTGGGTAGAGGAATCCAAAATAAGAAGGAAGAGAATTGGTCAAAGGGGACTCTTCCAAGTAGGAAACAAATCCCAAACTCTTTCTAGTTTTGACCAAGTCAAATTTAAATCCAATTCCTGAGATAATGGGGTGTGAGAAATCATTTCTTAGGCATGAAAATTATTGAAAAAAATTTGAAATTAAATATTGGGGCGTGGGACCATTGGCGCAAGGGAAGAGTGAGAGTTCTAGTCCAACTAGGACTCTTTATGTTTGACTAGATCAAAACTATTTTGAACCTAAATCAAAACTAATTTAACCTTGATAAAATGCAACCTAATTGAGAGTAATCCTAGTCTAATTAGGAGCCCAATTAAATCAGATTAAACTATATTTAATTTTGATTTAAATCCAAAGTGAATTTAGAATTAGATGCACTTAAATCCTAGTCCAACTAGGAATTAATTTTTCTTTGCAATTGGCTTATCCAATAAACCAATTGGACTTAACCCAGTTAAGTCCAAACCAATTCTAATTGAATTTAATTTAATTAGACTTAATCTTAACCTGATTTCTCAATCAAATTGAGTCAATTAGCAATCCAATTGCTAATCAATCCTCCTGCAATACTTGCATTAGGTCAAACATCAATCGCATTAAATGTTTGACCTTGAAATGATTCTCAATCATCGATTAATCATCTGATCAGATTACAAGCTCTAATATGTGTGACCCCATAGGTTCGAACCTAAGTCGATAGCATAGGAACCACTTTCTATACCAATCGAAGTTACCATCTAGCAATGGTTTTCAATGTCCAGATAGATCGAATGTATGCAAAGCAACATTCTTAGAATCTTGGCCCATGATTATCATATAATTCATTCCTATGACCAATAATGCTTAAGACAACTTCAAGTACGCTGTCAAACACTTATACAAGTCATCTCTATTATATCTCAAAATTTTGTAAATCCCGTGACACCTCGCAAGGATTACCCAAGCTCAGGTTTTGCTAAATTGAAACACAACGAGTCATTCTCTTTCTGAAGTTAATCAAGAGTGGTCAATCCTATCTTGACTTACACATCAACTTTACAATTACTTGACTGTACGCAGAAATCTTTTGAACCTATATTAGAAATACAGGCAATCTGGCACCAAAGTATAATGAGTTGCTTATAAGTAATCATGATTATCTCAGGTCGGAGGGATACTTATACCCGTTGGCCTTAGCTAGCTACTCTTGATAGTAGAGTGCTACATTGGTCACGTTTAGTGCAGATATACTCCTACATCTCACCTGGATGTCATACCAGTATCTCCACACCACTTGATTACGAGGACAACCAACGCATATGGCATACAGCGACCTACACTCGATAAGTTATCGTCCTTGTTAATAACTTATCATTTAGTCGTGAACAATTTAAGAACCATCCGATAAATCCTTCTTTATTGATTGATTATGGTTCTAAGAACTTCATCATAATTTAGAAGTTCATTTAAGAAAGATAGAACTTTTATGATAAACCAACCAAATAACTATTATTATTAGATAATTTATATACTAATTTCAGTCATTTACTACTTAAATGATTGGCTTTAAGACACATTTTTCAACAACTCCCACTTAAACTAAAGCCAATCAAAATGATGTCAAATATCCTATCTTCCACTTGAGTTCATAGAACTCCTTAGTTTCAAGGCCATAGCAAATGGGTCAGTCAAGTTCTCCTTTTACATCGATCTTCTAAAGATCGTCATCATCCAGATCTAACATCTAAGGTGAAAGCGATGCAGAATATGCTGGTTCTTGGATTCTTTAGCCTGAGCTATAGCTCTAGTGCTACGATAGGACTGGACCATTGGTAGAGGGTGCCACTCCCAACTTGCTAATGAACCTCAACAACTGAGCAGCTTATATGACAGCATCATATGCCATGATATACTCTACATCACTAACTGAATAGGCTAAAGTATCCTGCTTGGAACCTTTCCAGCAAATTGCTCCTACAGTTAGGGTATGATCTGACATTTTTTTATTATCATCTTGCTCTAACTGAAATTAAAACATCCATATATTTTAAGTCAATATTTCCATATTCGAGTCACTGGACCTTAGTATTTTCCAAATACTTAAAGATTATCCCTACAATCTTCTAGTGGTTCTCACTTGGATCAGTATCTGCTCACTACCCTTAGTGAGTAAACTATATCTGATCTCGTATATAAAAAAATAAGATGATAGCTAAATCTTTATTCCTTGCAATGTTGGAATGTCATTTTCGATTAAGAGAATTTCATCCATAGATAACATAAGAAATAATACTACAGAATATTTTGCGCAATTACAAATGCAGGATTTGTCTTTGTTCATAACAAAGACATATGTTCAAAACATATGTTCTAATTCTGTGGTAATAGCCAAATGGGCTTTAAGGCCTTTACCTTCCCGTCTGAGCTACTCTGATCCTTTTGAAAATTCATTCACACCCAATGAATTTTATCCCTTCAGATGAATCAACTAGTGTCCATATACTATTGATTTCCATGGACTTCAATTTAGATCATGTGGCTCCAGATCACTGCATTGTATCCCTATAAGTGATTGAATCTTTATTGTTCTCATCGAGCTCAACAGGATCACCATCCCGAACCTAGATACTAAAGTATTTATCTGGCTAATGCGGTACTCTACTGGATCTCCTTAAAGGTGATAATTTAATGGGCTCCAGATTTGATCTGATCAAATTCAGTTCTGTAGGTTTACTAGATTACGTCGATTCCTTTCTACCAATCAAACTTTTCCAAGTTCAACTTCATAGGCATCAGTTTCTTCTTTAAGAAACTTCTTTCCAAAAGGAATGCCCTTCTGCTAATGAACATCTTATGTCCTTTAGCATGGTAAAATTAATAACCCCTTAAACATCTATTTGACCAGGCTCCAAGTTTATCTATGTGCAAATATATGACATAGGCTGATCAACTCCAAACTTGAAAGTGAGAGAGTCTAGGTCTATGCATGATCCATATCCAATATAGAGTCTTTACAATAGATTTACTTGATATAATTTCAGAGTAAAACTAGTAGCCACAAGAGCACAACCCTGAAGCAGGCAAACAAGTGAACCCTATCGTGAATTGAACCAAGTCTAACAAAGTTCAATTTTCTTCTTTCAGAAACATTATATTCTGAAAAGAAATCCACTGAGAGAGAATCCAATTCTCTTTTAGATATGTCACAAACTCATTGGATAAGTATTCGCCTTCTCGATCTGATGAAAGAGTTCTAATGCCCTTTTTAGTTTGTTTTTCTTTTTTCATTATTGAATCATTTGAACATTTCAAATAATTCAGGCCAGACGCACCCATGCCTAGATAGGTCATCTGTAATGAAATACTAATATCTTTCTTTGGTACTTAAGTTCATAAGTCCACATACATTACTATGTATGAGATATAGAACTTTATCGGCTCCTTCACCTTTTTTAGTAAAAGGTGACTTTGTTATTTTTCCAAGAAGACAAGATCACAGGCTATCAATGATTCACAATCATTGATGTTGAGGTTTTCCTCTCAAGCTAATTCATTTATCTTATTCTTATCAAGAAGACTAAGCCTATAATGCTAAAGATAGATATCCATGACATAATCTAACTTGGGTGTGTACATTATACTTAACAGGCTATATAAATATTAAATATCATTTCTCTATAATCCATGTATTACTATAATATTATTCATAATAATATCATAATAATCTTCTTTATTGATAATGATAACCATCTCTGACCAAAAGGCCATCAGAGATCATATTTATTATAAATGATGGACAATAGTGACAATCACTCAAAATGACATCTATTGAAAATAAGCTTGACAAATCCAAAAGCTAGGATTAGAACAAGACTTCCATCCCCAACGTTTAGGTATTTCTCACCATTTTCAAATATTCTACTTACTTGTAGTCTTTGCAACAAATTGCATAAGACTACCGACGTCTAATACCCATGTTCTAAAATTATTTATAGAAAAATTTTAAGGTGTTATCAAATAACATCTTTAATGAGCAACTTTTGCTTTTTTCTCTTCTTCAGCCTGTTATGGTCAAGTGAAGCAAGATAATTCTTCTTTCTATGATCCTGCTTCTAACATTAGAAGCACTATGCCTGATTTGGGTTAACCTTGGACTAATTATTTTGATTGGGCTTAGAAGCCCTAGTACAAACCAATTCGTATTGCTGAACCAAATTCAACTCTTGATACTAATTATCGAAGTTGGGTCCCATAAGTCATCACTATCTAACAGCGATAGGAGCAATTAGGGTTTAGCCTTAATTTAAGAAAAAAAAATATTGACCTAAGTATATGAATTATTTTAAGCCTAAAGACTTAGACTTTAGTCTAAAGGTTCTTCCACTATTTTATTCGAATTGGTAGCCTCTACCTCTAATTCAAAAAATTACTTTATTTTTTTAGTAGGTACTAGAATCCACATAGATTACACACAAGCCCAACTATAGTTGGTCAACTCATGTACATCTAAGAGTAGGTTCATAACCAATTATTTCTCTAAACAACTTCTAGTAATTTAATTTTGTCCTAGAAATCTAATCAGTAGGCTATGGCCTCCACTGTAAGGATCCGATTAGGTCGAATCATTAACATGAGCATACTTGGTGCATCTAACTAACGAATGATTAAGTCTAACTATGGTTGATCAACCTAACCACCATTAGAGAGACACATCCAAGTCGTTATATGATGAATGATAATTTCATTAGTCAACAAGCACTAGGCCTATGGGCCTCTAATGATTATTGAGTTAATGAATCCATTACCAAATACCTTAATGGAAGGCTATGACTCAGTTATCCCCATAAATTTATCATTTTAAAGATTTAATAATTTTAGAAAATTTAAATTATTAGTGATTTAAGGATAGAAAGGACATAGACCAATTTGCTCTCACTGACCTCATCAAGTCAAGTCCTCCCACTGACTTCACAAGTCACTGATGAGGATTAGAATCAATTTTGGTCCATGGGTACCTATTAGGCCTCACTGAATGAAATCAATCTCACTGATTTCCTATGTGACATGGGTTAGCTCGAATCAATAAGCAACCTAATCAAAATCTGATTAACCGCATTGGCCATATTAGTGAGATCGATGGGAGGGTCTGGCAAGACTTGCCTTAGACACCATTAGAAATGGTCAGATAAGCGGACTACCAATTAAAAACCATCGATTTGAAATGTCAGACTTACCTTAGATACCAATTGATTTATCAGTTTTGATTTGGTCTACCTAAAGACTTGGGCTCGATCACTGAGCCACGATCAGGTTCATTTGTTAGATATATGGACTTTGATCAACTATAACTATTGAATTGATCTATAGAAAAGAAATGACCTAATCTTAATTAACTATTAATTAGGTTTGATCAATTTCTTAACTAAGTCCACATTTAATCTAACCCTAGGTCTAGCATAGTTAATGACCTGATCAAAACTAATCCATTTAACCTTTAACTCAAGTTTTATGAAATTATCTTAGGATCTTCAAATCACTAACCTAGATTCTAAACAATCACTTAATTCTCAATTAAGTTCAAAGTTTGGATTTAGAAAACCTCAAAACTAGTTTTTGATTTTATTATTTAAAATATTTTTAAATTATAAATAATTTACATTGAATCATATTCAATACATGATTTTAGATCTGATTTATTTCATTATTTAGATCATATCCTAGGATTTTGAATCTAGGGTATTGTAGAAAGTAAGTTCTCAATTTAAATTCTATAATATATATATGTCATACATATACATTCTAGATTCAAAACAAAAATTACATATCAACATATGCAATAAGAGGATCTAGATCTAAACATAAAACACATCATATGGATTAGATCATAAACCATTTAAAATTAGATTTAAAATCTAAAAATAAATCATAAATTACTTTAGATCTCATCTAATATATTTATGATATAGGTTTCCCAGATCAGCACATACTAGGATAATCTTTCCACTGTAAGGGATAAACCTTACAGCAGGATAACCTTAGGGTAGTATGTGTAATCCTGATATTATTTAGATCTAATCTAAATAATCTAAAATAGATTAAATATCTATTTAATTTTAAATTTAAATTAAAAAATTAAATCATAAATTTTCTTAGATCTAATCTAAATTATTAATGATTTAGATTCAGATCAGTACATACTAGGACAACCTTTTCATTATAAGAGGTTAACCTTACAACAGGACAACCTTATAGCAGTATGTGCGATCTTTAATTAATTTTAATTTTTAGATTTAATCTAATGCAAATATGATCATATTATAAAAGAACCTAGATGCTCTAATACCACTATTGGAAAATATACAGGATTTCATGCATAAATTTTGAAACTTTTTCAAAAATATAGAGCAGCGAAAGATAGATTAAACTATTTAATCTACAATATGCATGTAATCAAATTATAAAACTCTACATCAAGGATCTATAACATGTTATGATGTAAATATAAATCTAAAATTAAATTAATCATAGTAGTATTGATCATATCAATACCTAGATCTAGAATAATTTTAGATCTAACCCTATATCGCATCTAGATCATCAAGAGATCAGATCTCTTACCTTTGCATGGGTCGAGAACTCCATGGATAAATCTATTGTTGCCTTTGGAGCCATACAAGTATCCAACCTCCATAGATGATCGATACAAATCTGTAATATAAATCAGAGATTTGTCGAACGAAGATCCGTTCGAAGTGCTAGCTTCTTATGGATCCCTCCTGATGGTTAATCAAATACATATTCTTCGGATCTCTTGCACACTCCAAGACATGAAGAACATGAGAAGGAACAAGAGAGAAATCCAATACTTAGATCTTCCAAAAATTAGAAAATAAGAACATGAAAAATTAAATCATAAGAGAAGATAAATCTTCTCCTTCAGGACATCAATGGTTGATGTCCTGAAAATATCTCTATGCTAGGACAAAAGGAAACCTTCTCCTATAGAATTTTTCTTAAATTTTTAGATCTAATATTTTTTATTTTTATCATATAATTTTTTTGTAAAAATTGAAGAGGAAAGGTTCTCTAAGAAATCCTAAGAGAAGACCTTTCTTTTCTTCTCATTTTCTCATCAGGACATGATCGGATCATATCCAAAAAATAACACCATGCCCCAACAACTTGGAGCACTCATCCCCACACCCAAATCCTCTTCCTGTCTCAAATTTTTATCATATAAAAATTATAAATAAAATAGAAAGAGTGAAAAATATAAGAGAAGACAATCTTCTCTTACCTTAACTCTTCAAGACATCAATCCTTGATGTCTTAATTGAGGGCTCTTCTCCAAAAACCTTGTTACCAAAAATCCTCCATGTCTTCTCCTCTTTCTTCTCTATTTTTTTATGATTTTTTAGGGATTCATCACATCCTCTAGCCATCTTATAGGAGGCACCCCTTTTTACTGCAAGATTAGGTCAAAACTTAGTGAAAGGGGGAACTTCTATGGGGCGTCCAAGAGTTGGACGCCCCTCCCACTTAGTTGGACGCCCCTCCCACTTATTTTTTCATGTAACCACTGATTCTCATACACAAAACAAAGATAAAAAGAGGTGGAACACAAAAGGAGGGCGTGGGTAGAGGAATCCAAAATGAGAAGGAAGAGATTTGGTCAAAGGGGGCTCTTCCAAGTAGGAAACAAATCCCAAACTCTTTCTAGTTTTGACCAAGTCAAATTTAAATCCAATTTCTGAGATAATGGGTGCGAAAAATCATTTATTAAGCATGAAAATCATAGAAAAAAATTTGAAATTAAATATTGGGGCATGGGACCATTGGTGCAAGGGAAGAGTGAGAGTCCCAGTCCAACTGGCACTCTTTATGTTTGACTAGGTCAAAACTATTTTGAACCTAAATCAAAACTAATTTAAAGTAGATAAAATGCAACTTAATTGAGAGTGATCCTAGTCTAATTAGGAGCCTAATTAAATTAGATTAAATCATATTTAATTTTGATTTAAATCTAAAGTCAATTTGAAATTAGATGCACTTAAATCCTAGTCTAATTAGGAATTGATTTTCCCTTGCAATTGGCTTATCTAATAAACCAATTGGACTTAACCCAATTAAGTCTAAACCAATTCTAATTCAATTAAACTTGATCTTAGTCTGATTGCTCAATCAAATTGAGCCAATTAGCAATCCAATTGCTAATCAATCCTCCAACACTTGCATTAGGTCAAACATCAATCGTATTGAATGTTTGACCTTGAAATGATTCTCAATCATTGATTAATCATCCAATCAGATTATAAGCTCTAATGTGTCTGACCCCATAGGTTCAAACCTAAGTCGGTAGTACAAAAATTAATTTTTGTACCAATCGAAGTTACCATCTAGCAATGATTTCCGACGTTCGGATAGGTCGAATGTATACAAAGCAAAATTCTTAGAATCCTTGCCCATGGTTACCATATAATTCATCCCTATGACCAATAATGCTCAAGACAACTTCGTGTATGCTATCAAACACTTATACAAGTCATCTTTATTATATCTCAAAATTTTGCAAATCTCGTGATACCTCACAAGGATTACCCAGGCTCAAGTTTTGCTAAATTGAAACATAGTGAGTCATTCTCTTCCTAAAGTTAATCGGGAGTGATTAATCCTATCTTGACTTACACACCAATTTTATAAGTACTTGACTATACCTAAAAATCTTTTGTTAGAAATATAGATAGTCCGACACCAAAGTACAGTGAGGTGCTTGCATGTCATCGTAGCGATCTTAGGTCAGAGGGACACTTATATTCATTGGCCTTAGCTAGCTACTTTTGAGAGTAGAGTGCTACATTGGTCATTTTCAGTGTAGATGTACTCCTACATTTCATCTGGATGCCATACTAGTATCTCTACACCACTTGATTATGAGGACAATCAATGCATATGGCATACAGTGACCTACACTCAATAAGTTATCATTCTTGTTAATAACTTATCATTTGATTTTGAATAATTTAAGAACCATCTGATAAATCTTTCTTTATCGATTGGTTGTGGTTCTAAGAACTTGATCATAATTTAAAAGTTCATTTAAGGAAGATAAAACTTTTATGATGAACTACCCAAATAACTATTATTATTAGATAATTCATATACTAATTCCAGTCATCTACTACTTAGATGATTTGCATGAGTTCAGAGCTGAGGGTCAGTGTCGGTAATGCACAGTTCCTGGTAGAGCAGCATATGTAGGTGGATAGGCATAGCTCTGAGGAGATCATGTCAGGTGGTATAGCATGTGCTGGTGCAGAAATGCTATAGGTTCTTCAAAAAAATCTAGAGAAAGTGGTGCAGCTGCTAAGCAGAAGGGATCCTACAATTCTAAGGTGGTGCCAAGAAGCAAGCATGGGTCTTTAGTGATAGAGATGGTCATCCCAAAAGCCTCAAAGGTGCACAACATCTGAAGAGGATTGGTGGAGGCAATGTTTGCATAGGTGCTATCATGGTGCGCATCGATAGCGGGATCATGCAGGAGTGCATTATCGAGGGATTGTCGAGGCTTGGGGCACCAAAGTGGAGATTATGAGGATTAATGGTGCTCCTAAGTCTTGGGAGGCCATGGGAGGAGCCAGGATGTCCAGGGTCTTGGTTGGTGCTTTGGAGACCTGGGATTCAAGATAGAGTAAGGAACCAAAGCAAGAGAATCAAGATTGTAGAAAGGGTCATTTTTGTAGGTTAACTAGTTTAATCTGAAACTAGATCAGCTAAGTCTCAGAGGACAGGCCAAATAGAGAGGAGCGCATTTGGGACTATAGCATGGCATGCAACTGACTGAGCCGACCCAGTCTCAGGTTAGCCAGCTCAGTGCTGAGACTAAGTCGGCTCAGTCCATGTGTAGAGCTATGCGAGGGTTTGTTTAGGACTAAGATAAGAACTTATCCTAAGGGTCTTAAGGTCTAGTTTGAGAGGTCTTAAGGGGGCTAACTCATGTATGGATCGGGCTTAGATCCAGAGAATGAGAGCATGAGAAACATGGGTGTACATGGCTCGATGAGTGCTTTCATATATTGGGTTAGCCAGAGAACTTTTTGGTCGAGCCTAATGGCTATGTATAAATACATAAGTTATATTAGGATTTAAAAGGTGCAAGCGATACAGATCTTTTCTCCCTTCAACCTCTCTTCTCTCTTCTCTCTAGAGTAGTTGCCCTAGGTTTCTGAAGAAGCCCTAGAGAGGGGGTGCCTCCTCAAGCCTAAAGAGGGAGGTGCCCTAGTATAGATCTAGGTGATGGATCTATGATACGCTGCCTTAGGGAACATCAAAGGTCTCCTATGGTCCATGCTAAAGATCAGGGGCTTCCATAATAGTCAGAGTTAGGTGATGTCAAGATGATGTGCCAACATTATGGACTCGATCTTATGATCATCATAGGGCTCCTCCTCATCTATAGAGGTAGATAGATCTCCTATTGGTGCAATCCAATTCCTACAATGAACATACCATAGCTAACATACACCTCAGGATTTTGAATGGCTAAGAGATCGAGTTATGGTGTAGTCAAACTATAACACCCTCAAGATAAACTACTGATGCACCTCAAGTCAAAGAACTAGAGACACTACTGCAGCATCGAGCTAGTCATCGATGAGAAGGTAGACTCCCTTATAACTGCTCGAGGTGGTCATGCTCAATGCCCTCGTTATCTAACGAGTACCTATACTCTCGCTCCTTTATCTCCACACCGTAGACTTAAGACTCATCTATCCTAAGAAAGTGATCATACACCAACCTTCCAAATTGATCATCATCCTCATGACGATCCTACAGTCAGGAGCAGTTTATGAGTTAATTATGAAAATTCATATCTTAAATTTTCAACTTTTGAAAAATTGAATTATCATTAGCATTAACTCAAAGGATGTATCATAGACACTATGTACATAATATGATAGAATAAAATAAGAGATAGATTGGGCTCCAATCAACTAGAGCCTAGCGTACATCTGGTCAGATCTCTGATCATTCGATCTGCATGCATCTTGGAACGTACACCGGAAAAGGCACGCTGGTTGAATAAAAAACACAT
>QRFJ01000978.1:97913-252476 GCA_006176705.1 Cocos nucifera | reverse complement strand
TGATAGAATTAAATAAGAGATAGATTGGGCTGCCAATCAACTAGAGCCTAGCGTACATCTGGTCAGGATCTCTGATCATTGATCTGCTCTCTTGGAACGTAACCGGAAACAGCACGCTGGTTGAATAAAAACAACACTGCAGCATACGACTGAAAAAGATTTCAGACAAAAAAAAAGCCTGTATACTTGAAAAAATAAGAAAAGACCTAAAAAAATTAAAACAAAATTCTAAAAAATATTTAGAAAAAAAAAAGGCACCTTGAAGGTGCTACTTTAATGTGGCGTTATAATAAATGTGGGCGCCTCAAGCGCCTTTTGATGTTTGTTTTCTTTGCTTTTTTATTTTTTTTTATATTTTTTAATTTTAAAAAAATCTTAGAAGAAAAAGAAAAAAATAAATGAAAGAGACGGGGAAGGCCCTACGTAGATGCGAAATTTTTTTTCTTCTAGATTTTTTAATATTAAAAGATAAAAAAAATAAGAAGAAAAAAAGGTGCTGGAATTAATGTAGGCACGTTCGGATAGGGTTTCTTTTTTGAATTTCCTTTTCTTTTTTGACATGTATGTTTTATCTTATTATGATTTTTTCTCATATTCTTTTTTATTATTTTAGGCAGTAGCAGCCTTTTTTTGTGAATTTTTTCAAGCACGTGCACCTGTATTTTTTTAGTCAGTGCTTCTTTTCGGGCACGTATTCCAAGGTGCATGTGGATCGAACGATCGAAGATCGGATGGGATGTAGGCTGGGCAATGGGTCGATTGAAGCCCAGTTATCTCCATAATATTTTTTTTATATAATTTTAAATTAAAATTATAAAAATTATTCTTAGAAGTGTATTAAAGTTTCAGCCATTCTGGCTTCTAGGGCACTCATTTAACAAACTTCCACTTGATCTAAAGTCAATTTGCTACAAATCTAAATGCCATCAAGGTGGGCTTCGATCTTCTACTGGCTCAATGATTTTTATAGTGGGTAGCCACATTGTATATAGTGGTCGAATCTCTTAACCTCGATGTATCCCTTCTCTAGGTTGTCGCAGATGAGATGTATCGCACATACTGCGAATATGCCTTCGACTTTTTGATGAGTAATCCTCACTCTTAGTAGGGCTAGATGGTGCCATTTGTGTCAAGTACAGAGGAAAAGGCATCTAATGGATCACTCCGAGCTCTGTAATATGAATTTTTTTATACTAAGAATGCCTCTTGCATCGCTTTTGATGTTGCGATGATACTCTGCTTCCATGGTGGGAGTCCTGCATTATGTTTGCTTGAGATCTTCTAGCTACTGCACTACCATTTAATAATAAATAGACTCTAGATATTGACTTTCAATTCATTCTATGTTGGACCATAAAATTTGAGGTCGGTAATAGACCCTAGACTAGAGTTCTCTATTACCGAAGACGAATATATTAATTCGTCCTTCTCAAGTACTTAAGGATACACATTCATAAAGTTCGTATCTTCGCTGATTTGATGATACTATTGCTGCGTGACACTCGTAGCATGGGATATCAGGACGTGTACATAGCATAGCATAAAATGAGGCTCCTATTGTCGAAGTATAAGGGATCTTTGCTCATGCATTCAATCTTCCAGGTGTGCTGGGCCAATCTTCTTGGAGAGATATGCCATGGTCTGAAGGGTTTCTAGATCTCTTTTGGAGTTTTCCCATGCTAAACTCTTTAGCACCTCACTCTGTGTACATCTTTTGTGAAAGTCCTAGCATCCTATTTGGTCTATCTCTATAGACCTTAATTCCCAATATAAAGGATGCTTCTCCTAGATCTTTCATAAGAGAATTTTCTTTGATACCACATTTTGACATGGTCAACATGAGAATAGCATTCGTAATTAGAAAGGTGGTATCACATTACAAATAAACGAAAAAACAAAAATGCTCCCACTGACTTTTTGAATACACATGGTTTTTCTTTATTTTTGATGAAACCAAATAATTTGATTATATAATTAAAATGAGCAACAGCTCCAAGATGCTTGCTTAAGTCCATAAATGGACCTTTGCAACTTACAGACTTGTGATCACTATCACTGAATGTGAAACAAGCGGTTGTTCATATAGATATCTTCTCTCAAGCTATCTATTTAGAAGCTGTCATTTTTACGTCCATGCTGCCATATTTTCATAATTGAAATAGGCTGCAACAACAAGCAATATGCGGATGGATTTTAGCATGGCTATCGATGAAAGGTATCCTGATAGTCAATATCTTCATGGTGACTATACTCTTTCGCTACTAGTCTAGCCTTGAATGTCCTCCAGCATATCTCATCTGCTTTATCTTCTTTCTTTGTAGATCAATTTACTCCATAGATACATACCTCAAGGTGGATCTACCAGGTCCATACTTGGTTTGAGCACATTGAGTCATTTTTGACTGCATTGCCTCTAATCATTTCTCAGAGTTGATATCTAATATCGCCTCATCATAGATCTTGGGATCATCACCATGAACCCTATTTTTCGTAAGAATATTTTCTTTATATCCTCTTAAAATAGTATCATAAGTATCTTTTGGAGGACAAATTTCTAGTTTGATTTATGAGGTAGTGGAGTGTACGTGTATGGACTGGTCTAATTGATTTGATTCCATAGTTTCTTGCTCATTGCTCTTCGAGACTTTCTTGAGCTAATTAATCTTTTGTTGCTACCATTTGATAACATTTTTCAAAAAAAAATGGCATATCGAAGTCATAATACATTATGATTTCTAGAAGGTAGAAATAATATCCTAATGATTCTTTAGGATATCCTAATGACCGAGCTCTAAGGACCTAGACTCTAATTTGTCTGTCTGCTATTTCTTGACACGAACGCGAATAATCCCAAATTGTTGAGGTAACTCAGGCTGGGTTTCTTACATGCTTAATCTCATAAGGTGCGGTAAAAATATTTTAGAGAAAATCCTATTTTAGTAAGTAAAATCATATCATTAGACCTATGTTTTCCAAAGAAAGTCAGAGAGTCTATGAAGTCATCATGGATCAGAACATATCCAATAGGAATCAATTTCTCCATTCTAAAATTTCCATTGAGTTTGAGGTGTATCCCAAGTAGAGCCTTTTGAAGAGACTATACCATTATTCTTGAGATAAGTCAGAATTCAACTAAAGGTATTCACCTCCTCGATCTGATTGAGAAATCTTAATGGATTTTTTTAGTTTATTTTTTTCTACTTCAAGGTCTAAATTTTTTGAACTTTTCAAAGGCTTTAAGACATTATGTCATTGTCAAATTACATACCCATACAATGAAAGATCATCGATAAGATAATGAAGTAGAATAATTATCTCTTATCTTGACACATCAATGGACTGATAACATCTGTATGTACAAGACAAGTAGGTCTAGTGGCCCTTCTTCTATTTGTCTAGCAAAAGGAAGCTTTGGTCATTTTGTTTTGAAGGCATAATTCACAATCGGGATAGAATCAGAAGTAGCAGACTCATAAGTCTGTGACTTTATACTAATCTTTTAATCATATCTTACTGCTTATAATGACCTAACCTAAGGTGCCATAAGATACCATTGATTTAACACTATTCCTAGGTCATTAGAATCTACGACAGCATTCATGGTTGTATGCTAAAATTTAAACATAGATAGAAATCAAATATCATATCCATGATAGAGTATATTAATTAAAATACATGTAATTTATTATTTTTTCAAAAAGAATGGTATAGTGGTTCTTAAGAAATAATTACATTAGCTTTTCTAAACTAAACAAGAAATAAAATTTAATTACTATATTGTTTGCAAGCACATAATAACAATCTCTAAGAAGTAAGATTTAATATAGAAATGCGTAGTTAGAAGGGGTAAGTATTCTATGACGCAGGCAGACTCTTGATTATTCTATTTTTTGTGCATGATCATTTAACCATCTCTCAGTCCCATGTTCAGTCAGATACCTGCATAGACGTGCAAGTGAGCACTAGAACTAGAGTCAAGCTACCTAGATGTAGAAGAAATATTAGGGTTAGATTCGATTTAATATACTGTAGAAGGACTACTCCTTATTCTTCAGGCTGGCCAGGTATAAGAAAGGCAGTTCATTTTACAATGGCTTATTATGTTAATAATGAATATTTCTCTTTATTAGTGACACTTGCTGTCTTTGACTACTCGCCTTTTTCTTCTTTCCCCACACGGTTTTTGCTTCTTTGGCAGTTGCTTCTCTTTTAAAAGACTTTCTTTTGAAGACATGCACTACCATAGGCAAGAACTAAGCCTTTAGATTTTACAGAAAGCTACAATTAGAGTTCTACGATGTTCAGGCCAGAGGTATATGTGCATTTTATGCATATGAACAGTTCATAGATTGACTGACATGTGCATTGCGTCAAGAAACCAGGATGCGAGATCGAATTCTGCAAGTTCCTTATCCATCATACAACCGAGTCCTCAAGGTCTGATATTGTCAGAAATGATCTTGGATGGACTGCCATTGCATCTGAGTTTAAAAGTTATGGGAGACTTGATACCTAGCTGCGTGACTTATGCTCACAAAACTGAAGGAAAATTCCTGATTATCTGGATCAGATTTGGTTTCAGACGATCTTGATTGGATC
Organism: Cocos nucifera; assembly: GCA_006176705.1. Taxonomy (NCBI): domain Eukaryota; kingdom Viridiplantae; phylum Streptophyta; class Magnoliopsida; order Arecales; family Arecaceae; genus Cocos; species Cocos nucifera. The sequence goes on along the minus strand of QRFJ01000978.1, from coordinate 247,877 downwards.
AAAAGGGCATAATTTTCAAATTTTTCTCTTAGATTCTAAATTAGATCTAATTTCAGATCTAATTTTATATTTTATAAATAAAAAATTAAATTAATTAATTTTTATTATTTTACTTTGATTCTGGGTAATCTGATTACCTTGATGATCCTATCGAAGCCCTGAGGTTCTGGATCTAGCCACGCAGTGCCTAGCCTCTAATCAGTATCCACTCCAGGACTAGATCTGGAGATCTTCTCTTTTCTTTTTTTTTCTCAAAAATTAGATTAGGATCTGATTTGGAGGAATCTTTAAAACTTCTTCTGAAGATCATCCATCTTCTCAGCAGTGCTGCCTTCTTCTTTTTTCAGCCTTTCTTGCCTGATCGCACTAATCTGAAGGCCAACTTCCTTGGCGTGGAGAGGAGAGAGAGGGCCAGATGGTGGCATGGAGAAGAGAGAGGGGCAGCCTTGGGGCATGGCTAAGAGGAGGAGAGCTTAGTAGTGGGCGCAGACAGGGTCTATTTATAGACTCTACTGCGCCATGCAGTGCTGCATCACCTCGATCAATCATGTTGCTTCATGCAATCAGATCTAAATCTGATTGATGGGATAATTCAACTTGCTTCAATCAGATGAGAGACTCAGGTGTTCATTCTTAGATGGCGCCTAAGACTGATCAAAGTAGATACCCAAGGGCCACCTAAGTAGAAACCAAGAAGCAACCTAGAGTCCCATCCGTATAGGACTCCAGCATTCCTATCCATGGGTGCACGCCATTCTAGGCATGCACCCACTTCTTTCTAATTTTTAATAAGGGACAAGCCCCTATCTACTCTCCAATAAGTGCATGACACATATGGGAAGATATCCAAGGGTCAAAGGTCAACATTTGACCAAGTCAAATTACAAGAATTAGTCAGGTGACTAAAAATGGCAGGTGTTGTCTCAAATTTATCTCATAAATTAAGACAACCTTTTCTGACTTGGACAAGCTCCCAGACCAGATAAGATACTATGAGTGAGCACAAACTCATTTGGCTCGTTGAGAAACTTTTAATGATAGAAAAAAGGGAATGTAGGTTAATTGTGCGCTAGCATGATTTCCTCTTGAACCTAATTGAATCTTATTCATAATTGAACTGGGATAGTCCTAATTGATGATGATTAGAATCCAAACCTTATTTGTGTGACCAATTAGGTTCGTCTTATGATAATGATATGTAATGATTCTCCTCATAAATCATGAAATTTCTTTCGATGGATCAGAACTCTTCTAATTCAGACAACTTAGAATGATCGATCATCTAAATCATTCTAATTGCTCCAAAATCCACCAGTGACATCTAGAGCATATGTGACAACCCATCAAAATAAAAATAAACCTTTGGTGCAGCTACTTGTTGATTAAGTTCTTCTATCTTGAGTTCGATAGATTAGGGTTAAGGTAAACTCGTCAAACCCTATTTCTATCATATTATTTAATCATTCGATTCAAGTCCGATGTGGAAAACTTAATAGATCTTTCTATATTTCACATTGTGCCATGCCATGGGCTTATGGACTTGATTCTTATGATCATCATAGGGCTGCTCCTCTTCTACGAGGTAGAATAGATTCCATCTTGGTGCAATCCAATTCTATAATGACATGCTATAGCCAACATACACTCAAGATTCTGAATGCTAGGAGATTGAGTCATGGTGTAGTCAAACTATAAACCCTCAAGGTGAAACTAGTCATGCACCTATAGTCAAAGAACAAACATACCACTAGCAAGCATCGAGTCAGTCATCGATGAGAAGGTAGACTTTTTATGACTACTCGAGGTGGTCACTCAAGTGCCTTCATTCTCTAATGAGTATATACTCTCAATCCGGTTTTTTTCTACACTAACTTAAGACTCATCTACTATAAAGAAATTGTTACACTAACCTTCTGATCAATCACATCCTTATGATGATCTACGGATCAGAAGCATTTTATGAGTTAAATAAATGAAAATTCATGTCTTAAATTTTTCAACCTTAGAAAATATGAATTTCATTACCATTAACTCAAGGGATGTATCACAGACACTAAATATACTTATGTAGAGAAATAATCTATTTTATTATTTATAATCAAAATTATAATTTTGTGCATTCAGAAATGTTAATGCCTAATAGACATGGTTGCATCTTTTCGGTGCAACTGAACCACTGTAATCAATCGAGAACAATCAATCCTGGGAAGGGCCCGCACATCTAAAATGGTGGAAGACCTTAGACTTAATCTTTTCTTAGGAAGATTTGATTTAGGTCTCATTAAACTAGACTTGACATAGTCATAACCATTATGACTAACCTAGTGGCATGGGTTAGCTCGGATTATTGACCACTTTAGATCAGAACTGAGTCAACAAACATGGCCAGGTAAGTGAGACCGATGGAAGGGATATGCCATTAACTCGATAAGAATGCATTCGAGTCGAGTAGCTCCCAATTAAAAAATAAGTCGGTCGTATCTGCCAAACTTACCTTAGACACTAAATTGTTGACCCAGAACCAATCAGATTAGCCTACAATCTAGACTCTAACCACTGAGCCTAATTAGGTCTTAGCTTGATCAATCACTCATGTGACTCGATCTTGATCCAAACTTAATCCTATTAGGCTGGTCAATTTAAGCATTGTTGATCCCATCTAACCAACTCTTGATTTGATTTAATCAACCGCTAGACCTAATTGAGCTACCCAAGCTCGAACCCAATTTTATGAATATGTCTTAGATCTGAAATTTTTAATTTTAGACTTAATTGATATTTTATAAACTTAATTCTTAATTAAGTTAGGGTTCTTAAATAAAACATGTAAATAAGATCCTAGGATTTCAGGATCTAGGGTTTTGCAAAAAGTTTATTTTCAATTTCTGATTAAGGATGAATGCGCAGCACCCCTGCACATCATAAGAACACCCCATCGAATGGAAGGAGAGGGTCTTTAAGTCCTACTTGATTCTTATGACCGGACGGCCAAGGGGAATGCCTTAATCAGAAATACAACTAATTTACAAAAACTAATTAAATCTAAGCATATATCTCATATAAAAAAAATAGATCTAATTAAAACATATTTTGTATATATCATATATATCATGCATGCATGTTTTTTAAATCTAAATTATCTCATAATCATCTAAAAAATTAAATTTAAATTTGATCTTATTAAATAAAATTTAATCTAGACCTATTTGCAAAACTATTCTATAACTTATCTAAACATGCAACTATCATATCTCATATGAATAAATTAAATTTAATTTATTTTCTATTTTTAGATCTAATTATAATATTTATAAGATTAGAAAATAGTAAATAAATAGATCTAAAAATTATATTTAATCAAATAAAAAATATGATTATACTAGACTACACATAGAATAATTCTATTCCTAGTCTAGTTATGTATCTCATACATATTAGATCTAGATTAATTAATTTTAATTTTTTAGTTTTCTTATTTTAGATCTAATAATATCTCATGTGATATCTAAAATTATTAATTAATTAGATTAAATCAAATCTAAATAAATTTTATAAGAACCTAGCTCTAATATCAGTTGAAGGAAAATTCTGATTTCTCGGGTTAGGTTCGTTTAGATCTGATTGGATCAAAAGGCATATTTCAAAAATTTTCTCTTAGATTCTAATTAGATCTAATATTTTTCGGATCTAATTTTATAATCTAATAAATAATAAAATTAAATTAAATTAATTCTAAATTAATTTTACCTTGATTCTGGGTAATCTGATTACCCATTGATGATCCTATCGAAGCCCTGAGGTTCTGGATCTAGCCACGCAAGTGCCTAGCCTCTATCAGTATCCACTCAGACTAGATCTAGAGATCTTCTTCTTTTCTTTTTTTTCTTCAAAAATTAGATTTGGATCTGATTTGGAGAATCTTTAAAACTTCTTCTGAAGATCATCCATCGTCTCTGCAGCAGTGCTGCCTTCTTTCTTTTTCGTCAGCCTTTTCTTGCCTGACTCGCACTAATCTGAAGGCCCAACTTCCTTGGGCGTGGAGAGGAGAGAGAGGGCCAGATGGTGGCATGGAGAAGGGAGAGGGGCAGCTTGGGGCATGGCTAAGAGGAGGAGAGCTTAGTGTGGGCGCAGACAAGGTTTATTTATAGACTCTGCTGCGCCATGCAGTGCTGCATCACCCCGACCAATCATGTTGCTTCGTACAATCAGATCTAAATCTGATTGGTGGGATGATATCACTTGATCTAATCAGATGAGAGACTCATAGATTCATTCTTAGATGGCACCTAAGACTGGTCAAAGTAGATACCCAAGGGCCACCTAAGTAGAAACCAAGAAGCAACCTGGAGTCCCATCCGTATGGGACTCCAGCATCCCTATCCATGGACGCACGCCATCCTAGGCATGCACCCCCTTCTTTCCAATTTCTAGAGAGGGGACAAGCCCCTATCTGCTCTCCAATAAGTGCATGACATATGGGCAGATGTCCAAGGGTCAAAGGTCAATGTTTGACCAAGTCAAAGTACAAGAATTAGCAGGTGACTAAAAATGGCAGGTGTTGTCTCAAATTTATCTCATAAATTAAGACAACCCTTTTCTAACTTGGACAAGCTCCAATCAGACCAAGTAAAGGTACCTAAGTGAGCACAAACTCATTTGGCTCAGTCGAAAAAACTTTTAATGATAGAAAAAGGAGAATGTTAGGTTCAATCGTGTGCTAGCATGATTTTCTTGAACCTAATTGAATCTTATTCAAATCAATTGAACTGGACTAGTCTAATTGATGATATCCAGATCCAAACCCTTATTTGTGTGATCCAATTAGGTTCAGTTCTGTATGGTAATGGGATATGTCATGATCTCCATCATCAATATCATCGAAACTACTTTCGATGGATCAGAACTCTTCTGATTCAGACAACTTAGAATGATCGATCATCTAAATCATTCTAATTGCTCCAAAAATCCACCAGTGACACCTAGTAGCATATAATGGCAACCCATCAAAATTAAAAAATGAACCTCTCGGTGTAGCTACTTGTGTGATTAAGTTCTTCTATCTTGAGCCCGATCAGATTAGAGTTAAGGTAAACTCGTCAAACCCTAATTTCTATCATATGATTTAATCATTCGATTCAAGTCCGATGTGAAAATCTTAAGAGAAACTCTTTCTATTATTTCACACTGTGCCATGGCCATGGGCTTATGGACTTGATTCTTATGATCATCATAGGGCTGCTCCTCTTCTACCGAGGTAGATAGATTCCATCTTGGTGCAATCCAATTCCTACAATGAACATGCTATAGCCAACATACACTTCAGGATTCTGAATGCCTAGGAGATCGAGTCATGGTGTAGTCAAACTATAACACCCTCAAGATAAACTGTCAATGCACCTTAGGTCAAAGAACCAGACACACCACTACAGCATCGAGTCAGTCATCGACGAGAAGGTAGATTCCTCATGACTAGTCGAGGTGGTCACGCTTAGTGCCCTCATTCTCTAATGAGTACCTATACTTTTGCTCCGATATCTCTACACCATAGACTTAAGACTCATCTACTATAAAAAAGTGATTGTACACTAACCTTCTGGATCAATCACCATCCTTATGATGATCCTACGATCAGAAGCATTTTATGAGTTAATAAATGAAAATTCATGTCTTAAATTTTCAACTCTTGAAAATATGAATTATCATTACCATTAACTCAAGGGATGTATCACAGACACTAAATATACTTATGTGATAGAAAATAACCCATTTTATTATTTATAGTCAAAATTATAATTTTGCCCTCAGAAGTGTATTACAAGTGCCAGCCAATTCTGGCTTCTAGGGCACACATATCTAACACAAACAACTCTTATAGATGAGCCAACATCTATCAGGTAGGCATGATGTTCTCTTATTGGTACTGTAGCTCATCAAACATAGCACCAAACATGTAGTACCTTGCCTTATTATCGTCATCCATCCACTTCTCTAGAGATGCTCTCTGATCGACAGTTGAATAGACTGGTAAAGTAGATGGATCCTGGTCCAATACATAAGTTAGCTTCTTAGAATCCAAAATAATTTTGTAGCTCCTAAGCCAATCCTTAAAATTGGATCCAGTCAGTCCATGGATATCTAGAATTTTGGCTAGGAGATTAGATAGATATTTTTCTGCAGAGAGTCAAAGTTTCTGGTTAGATTTTATAATTAGACTTGACCAATTTATTCAAAAATTTTACTTTTAAATAAATTAGATTCCCACTATTTTCTCCAATCCCTACACTCCCTAGGCATAGATACAAAAATCTTCATGATCATAGATTTCTAGTGGATGGTGCGATCTCACCGACTGACTCACCACCTCACCTAATAGTTATTGGTAATGGATCAACCGATGAGTGGACAACTCTTGTTTAATAATTTTCTAATCATAATGCATCCAAATCTGATCTTTAATTTACAAAAATCACCATGCCCAGAATATTGCTCCACTCCTTAGTTAAGTCAGACCCACCATTTGCATGAACTAGATTCTTGATTGGATCTCTCATCATGTCCAAATTATTGAGCCCAATCCATCCTCCAACCCATAGCATCCAATGTCTAATAAACATGATTGCATCTTTTTGGTGCAACTGAATCATTATGATCAGTCGAGAACAATCAACCTCAGGAACGGCCCGTACATCTACAATGGTGGAAGACCTATGACTTAATATTTTCTTAAGAAGATTTAATTTAGATCTCTTAAACTTGACTTTACTTAGTCATAATAATTATGACTAACCTACTGGCATGGGTTAGCTCGAATCATTAACCACCTCAAATCACAACTAGATCAACCCAATCGATCAGGTAAGTGAGATCAATGGAAGGAATATGTCATTAACTTGACAAGAACACATTCAGATCAAGTAGCTTCTAATTAAAAATCATTGGTCGTATCTGCCATACTTACCTTAGATACTGACTTATCTGATCAGAACTGATTGGGTTAGCCTATAATCCAGGCTCGAACCATAGAGCCAAATTAGGTCTTGACTTAATCGACCACATGTGATTATGAGTCAATCTTGACCCAAACTTAATTTTATTGGACTGGTTAATTCTAAGTACTCTTGATCCCACTTAACCAATTCTTGATTCGATTTGATCAACCGCTATACCTAATTAAGCTACCCATACCCAAATCCAATTTTATGAAGGTGTCTTAGATCTAAAAATTCATAATTTTTAGATATAATTGATTTCATAATCTTAATTCTTAATTAATTTTGGATTCATAAGCAAAACATTCATAAAAATCCTAGGATTTTAGAATTTAGGATTTTGTAAAAAAATAAATTTTAAAATTTTTGATTAGGGACAAACATGTAGCACCCTACATGCCATAAGAGCATCCCATCGAATGAAAAGAGAGGGCCTTTAAATCCTTCTTACTATTATGACCAAATGGCCAAAGGGAATGCTCTAATCAGAAATAATAACTATACTACAAAGTAATAAGATCTACAACATATATCACATATAAAATCATAGATCTAATTATGCATGTTCTATATACATCTCATGTATCAAATATTAAACAAATATGCATGTTTTTAGATCTGATAAATCTCATGCATCAACTAAAAAATAAAATTTTAAATGATCTAATTATATAAAATCCTATTCTAGACAATCATAGAATAATTCTACAAACTAGTCTAAACATGCATCTATCATATCACATATGAAAATTTTTAAATTTTAATTTTCTATTTTCAGATCGGATTATAACTCTTATAACATTAGAAAATAGAAATAAAAGGATCTAAAAAATCTAATTTTATCATATCAAAAGGAAAGTTATACTAGACTACACATAAAATAATTCTATAACTAGTCTAGTCATGCATCTCATCCATCTTTGATCTATAATAATAAAAGTTTTAATTTTTTGACTTTAGATTTGATCACATCTGATGTAACATCTAAAATTACTAATATTAGATTAATAAATAAATAAAAATTAGATCTATGGAAGATCTAAAGAACTACTAATGCTGCTCTAATACCAGTTGAAGAAAAAAAAAATTTCTACCACAAGATCGATCTAATTTGATCTATAGTAAAATTTTTCACAAAAATTTCTACAAAACTAATAAGATCAGAGAGTTATTGGATCTAATCTTAATAATCTAATATTAAGAATTAAAACTAAAACAAAAATAAGAACATTAGATGTTACCTATAAAGGGTTGATAATCATCCTAATGATGATCAGCCGCTGCATGGGGTTCTGGATCTAGCCATGCAAGTGCCTGGCCTCTACTAGAGTCCACTCAAGCTAGATCTGAACGTGCTCTCCTTCTAGATCTAATCTCTAAAAGTCAGATCTAAATCTGATTTATGAAGCCTTTAAATAAATTTTGAAGATAGTGTTAGGATTTGATGCCTCGAATTCGATCCATAGCAAGAAAAAAATTAATTTTCAACATCGCAGTCAGGCCAACGCTAATATGCGATCTAGCCAACTCGGATTGAGATTGAGCCAACTCAAAATATAGCTGAGTCAGCTCTCTTAGGCAGACAAAAATAGAAGTTGGAGCGAGATGCAGTCGAACCAGCTCAACCCCTGATCGAGCCCGCTCGACGGAGGCAAATAGAACATGATGGGATTTTCTATTCGGACTTGGATTATGATTAATCTAAGAAGTCTATGGGAGTTGCGCATGAACCATGGGATCCAACGACCATGGAGGGTTGCGATCATGATCTAAAAGTCAGAAAACATTCCAAGATTCTATCAAAGGGCATGCTCGACTCATATTAGGAGAATGAGTCCTGTTAGGACTCCTGTGAACTGCTAAGAAGAGGATTCTCAATCTATTTAAAAGGTTGAGGTGCTATGTGTTGGAAAACATGCAGGATTTCATGCATAGATTTCAAAACTTTTTTAAAATATAGAGCAATAAAAGACATAGATTAAACTATTTAATTTATAACATGCATGTAATCAAATTATAAAATCCTATATCAAGGATCTATAACATGTTATGATGCAAATATAAATCTAAAATTAAATTAATTATAAGTGGTATTGATCATATTAAGACCTAGATCTAGAACAATTCCAGATCTAACCCTAGATTACATCTAGGTCACCAAGAGATCAGATCTCTTACCTTTGCATGGATCGAAAACTTGGGGGTTAAATCCATTGTTATCTTTGGAGCTGTACAAGCATTTGGCCTCTATAGGTGATCCATACAAACCTATAACATAGATCTGAGGTTCATCAAATGAAGATCCACTTGAAATGCTAGCTTCTCGTGGATCCCTCCTGATGGTTAATCAAATGTATGTTCTTCGGATCTCTTGAATATTACAAGAGATGAATAACATGAGAAGGAATAAAGGAGAAATCCAACCTTTGGATCTTTCATAAATCCAAAAATAAAATCAAGAAAAAATAAATCCTAAGAGAAGACAAATCTTCTTCTTCAGGACATCAACGGTTGATGTCCTGAAAACATCTCTATGCTAGGACAAGAGGAGACCTTCTCTTCTAAAATTTTTTCTATGTTTCTGGATCTAAGATTTTTGATTTTATTCATACAAAATTTTCATAAGAGAGGAAAGGTTCTCCAAGAAATCCTAAGAGAAGATCTTTCTTCTCTTCTCCTTCTCTCATCAGGACATGATTAGATCATGTCCAAAAAATTAACACCATGCTCCAATAACTTAGAGCACTCATCCCTAAACCCAAATCCTCACTCTCTCTCAGATTTTTATCATATAAAAATTATAAATAAAATAGAAAGAGAGAAACATAAAAGAAAAATATAAGAGAAGATAATCTTTTCTTACCTTGTCTCTTTAAGACATCAACATTTGATGTCTTAATTGAAGGCTCTTCTTCATGAATCTTGGCAACACAAATCCTCCACACCTTCTCTTCCTTTTTCTCTGATTTTTCATGATTTTTTTAAGATTTTTTTCATCCTCTAACCATCTCAAAAGAGGCATCCACCTTTTATTGCATGACTAGATCAAAACCTAGTCAAAGGAGAACTTCTATGGGGTGTCCAACTCTTGGATGCCACTCTCTTGATCTTTTTTGTGAGAACCATCAAAACCACATCTCAAAAACTTGGGAGAAGGGTGGAGAAGTTAAATATGACATGGGTTAAGTGGGCGCACAAGAGGGGAAGAAGTTTTGGTCAAAGGGGACTCTTCCAAGTAGGAAACAAAACCCAACTTCTTCTAAGTTTTGACCAAGTCATAAAAAATTCTCAAAAATATGAATTATGGGACATGGAAGGCCTTCTTGGGCATGCAAATACATATAGAAAAATTAGGAATTAATTAAGATGGGCGTGAGGTCTTAGGCATAAGAGAAAGAGAGAGAGTCCCAGTCCAACTAGGACTTCTTGGGCATGCAAATACATATAGAAAAATTAGGAATTAGTTAAGATGGGCGTGAGGTCTTAGGAATAAGAGAAAGAGAGAGAGTCCCAGTCCAACTGGGACTCCTCATATTTGACTAGGTCAAAATAGTTTTGAACCTAATTTAAATTCCATTTAAATTAGATCAAATGCAACCTAATTAAGGGTGATTCTAGTCTAACTAGCATCCTAATTAAATCAGATTAAATCAAGATTTAAATCTAATTTAAATGCTAAGTTAATTAGGTGCACCCAAGTCTGAGTCAAACAAGGAATTGTTCTTTCTTGCAATTGGCTTATCTAATAAACTAACTAGATTTAATCTAATTAAGTTCAAACTAATTCTAATTAAATCTAATTTAATTAGACTTGATCTTAGCCTGATTGCTCAATCAAAGCTAATTAGCAATCCAATTGCTAATCAATCCTCCTACAATACTTGCATTAGGTCAAACATCAATCACATTGAATGTTTGACCTTGAAATGATTCTCAATCATCAATTAACCATCTGATTAGGTTACAAGATCTAATATGTGTGACCCCATAGGATTGAACCTAAGTCAATAGTATAGAAATTAATTTTTGTACCAATCGAAGTTACCATCTAGCAATGATTTTCAATGTCCGAAAAGATCAAATGTATGCAAAGCAACATTCTTAGAACCTCGACCCATGGTTACCATATAATTTATCCTTATGACCAATAATGCTCAAGACAACTTCGAGTATGCTATCAAATACTCATACAAGTCATCTCTATTGTGTCTCAAAATTTTGCAAATCCTATGACACCACAAGGATTATCTAGGCCTAGATTTTGCTAAATTGAAACACGGTGAGTCATTCTCTTTCTGAAATTAATTAGGAGTGGTCAATCCCATCTTGACTCACACATTGACTTTACAAGTATTAGACTGTACCCAAAAATCTTTCGAACTTATATTAGAAATACAGATAGTCCGACACCAAAGTATAGTGAGTTGCTTACAAGTTTTCGTGGTGATCTTAGGTTAGAGGGACACTTATACCCATTGGCCTTAGCTGGATACTCTTGACAGTAGAGTGCTACATTAGTCATGTTCAGTACAGATGTACTCCTACATCTTACCTGGATGCCATACCAATGTTCCCACACCTTTTGGTTTTGAGGACAACCAATGCATGTGGCATACAACGATCTACACTTGATAAGTTATCATCCTTGTTAATAACTTATCATTTAGTCATGAACAATTTAAGAACCATCCGATAAATCCTCCTTCATCGATTGATTGTGGTTCTAAGAACTTCATCATAATTTACGAGTTTATTTAAAAAAGATAGAACTTTTATAATGAACCAGCCAAATAACTATTATTATTAGATAATTCATATACTAATTTCAATCATCTATTACTTCAAGGATTGGCTTTAGGACACATTTTTCAACAACTTCCACTTAGACTAAAGCCAATCAGAATGATATCAAATATTCTATCTTCCACTTGAGTTTGTAGAACTCCTTAGTTTCGAGGCCTTAGCAAATGGATCGGTCAAGTTCTTCTTTTTCATCGATCTTCTAAAGATCGACATCACCCTGATCAAAAATCAAAGGTGATAGCAATGCAGAATATGCTGGTTCTTCGGTTCTTTAGTCTAAGCTATGGCTCTAGTGCTATGATAGGACTGAACCATCGATGGAGGGTGCCACTCCCAACCTGTTAATGAACCTCAGCAACTATACAGCTTACATGGCAGCATCATATGCCACGATGTCTCTATATCACTAATTGAATAGGCTAAAGTATCCTGCTTGGAATTTTTCTAGCAGATTACTCCTATAATTAGGGTATGAGCCAACATTCTCTAGTTGTCATCTTATTTCGACTAAAATTAAAACATCTACATGTTTTAAGTTAGTACTTCCATATTTGAGTCACTAGACCTTAGTATTTTCCAAATACTTAAGAATTGTCTATACAATCTTCTAGTGGCTCTCACTTTGATCAGGTTGGTATCTGCTCACTACCTCTAGTGAGTATACCATATCTGGTCACGTACATGAAGAAATAAGATGACAGCTAAATCTTTTATTTTTTGCAATGCTGGAATGTCATTCCTGATTAAGAAAATTTTATCCACAAACAACACAAGGAATAACACTATAGAATATTTTGTTCAATTATAAATGTAGAATTTATCATTGTTCATAACAAAAGCATACATTCAAAATGTATGTTCTAATTCTGAGGTAATAGCCAAACAAACTTTAAGGTCTTTACCTTCCTGTCTGCGCTACTCTAATCCTTTTGAAAATCCATTCATACTTAATGAATTTTATCCCTTCAGGTGAATCAACTAGTGTCCATACACTATTGATTTCCATGGACTTCAATTTGGATCATGTGGCTCCAGATCACTGCATTGTATCCCTATAGGTGATCGGATCCTTGTTATTCTCATCGAGCTCAACAAGATCACCATCCCGGACCTAGATACTTTTGTATCTATCCAGCTGATGCAGTACTCTACTGGACCTTCTTAAAGGTGATACTTTAATAGGCTCCAGACTTGATCTGATCAAATCTAGTTCTGTAGGTTTACTAGATTATGTCGATTCTTTTCTACCAGTCAAACTTTTTTGAATTCAACTTGATAGGCATCAGTTCCTTCGCTAAGGAACTTCTTTCCAAAAAAAATGTCCAACTACTGATGAACATCTTATGTTCTTTAGCATAGTAGAATTAATAACCCTTAAATACTTATTGGACCAGGATCCAAGTTTATCTGTGTGCAAATATATGATGTAGGCCAATCAACTCCAAATCCCAAAGTGAGAGAGTCTAGGTCTACGTCTGATCCATATGCCATATGGAATCTATGCGATAGATTTACTCAGAAACTTTTTCAGAGTAAAACTAGTAGCCACAAGAGCTTAACCCTGAAATAGGCAGACAAGTGAACCCTATAGTGGATTGACCCATGTCTAACAAAATTCAATTTCTTCTTTCAGATATATTATATTCCAAAACGAAATCCACTTGAGAGAGAATCCAATTCTCTACTAGATATGTCAAAAACTCATTGAATAATTATTCACCTCCTCAATCCAAATGAAGAGTTCTAATACCTTTTCAGTCTATTTTTCTATTTCATTATTGAATTGTTTGAATATTTCAAATAATTTAGGCCAGATGCACCCATGCCCAGATAGGTCATCTATAATGAAATATTACTATCTTCATTTGCCACTTAAGTTCATAAGTCCACATACTTCACTATGTTTGAGATTTAGAACTTTATCGGCTCCTTCATCTTTTTTAGTAAAAGATGACTTTGTCATCTTTCCAAGAAGACAAGATTCACAGGCTATCAATGATTCATAATCATTGATGTCGAGGTTTTGCTCTCAAGCTAATCCATTTATCCTGTTCTTGTTAAGATGACTAAGCCTATAATACCAAAGATAGATATTCATGACATAATCTAACTTGGGTGTGTACATTACACTTAATAGGTTGTATAAATGTTAGATATTATTTCTTTATTATCCATGTATTATTATAATATTATTTATAATAATATCATAATAGTTCTCTTTATTGATAAATGATAACCATCTTTGATCAAAAGGCCATCAGATATCACATTTATCATAAATGATGGACAATAGTGACAATCACTCAAAATGACATCTATTGAAAATAAGCTTGATAAATCCTAAAGTTAGGATTGGAACAAGACTTCCATCTCCAATGTTCAGGTATTTCTCATCATTTTCAAATATCCCACTTATTTATAGTCTTTGCAATAAATTGCATAAGACTACCAGCATCTAATACCCATGCAGTAGAATTATTTATAGAGAAATTTTAAGGTGTAATCATATAACATCTTTAATGAGCAACTTTTGCTCCTTTCTCTTGTTCAGCCTATTATGGTCAAGTGAAGCAAGGCAATTCTTCTTTCTATGACCCTGCATCTAACATTAGAAGTATTATGTCTGATTTGGGTTAATCTTTGACAAATTATTTTGACTAGGCTTTGAAGCCCCAATATGAACTCATTCATACTGTTGAACCAAATTCAACTTTCGATACTCATTATCGAAATTGGGTTCCATAAGTCATCACTATCTAACAGTAATAGGAGCAATTAGAGTTTAGCCTTAATCGAAGAAAAGAGAACATTGACCTAAGTATATGAATTATATTAAGCCTAAAGATTTGGATTTTAGTCTAAAGATTCTTTCACTATTTTATTCGAATTGGTAGCCTCTACCTTCAATTCAGAAAATTACTTTATTTCCCTAGTAGGTATTAGAATCCACATAGACTACAAATAAGCCCAACTATGGTTGCTTAACCCATGTACATCCAAGGATAGGTTTATAACCAATTATTTCTCCAAACAACTTCTAGTAATTTAATTTTATCCCAAAAACCTAATCAGTAGGCTAAGGCCACCACTGTAAGGACCCGGTTAGGTCCAACCATTTACATGAACATACTTGGTGCATCTAACTAACGAATGATTAAGTCCAACTATGGTTGGTCAATCTAACCATCATTAGAGAGACACATCCAAATCATCATTTGATGAATGATAATTTCATTAGTCAACAAGCACCATGCCTATGGGCCTCCAATGATTATTGAGTTAATGGACTCATTATCAAACACCTTAATTGGAGGCTATGACTCAGTTATCTCCATAACTTCATCATTTTAAGAACCTAATAATTTTAGAGGATTTAAATTATTAGTGATTTAAGGATAGAAAGGATATGGATCAATTTGCTCCTACTGACTTCACTAAGTCAGCTCCTCCCACTGACTTCATAAGTCACTGATAAGGATTATGATCAATTTTGGTTCATGGGCACCTATATCAGTCTCATAGAATGAAATCAGTCTCACTGATTTTCTATGTGACATGGGTTAGCTCGAATCAATAAGCAACCTAATCAAAATTTGATTAACCATATTGACCAGGTAAGTGAGATCGGTGGAAGGGTCTACCAAGGCTTGCCTTAGATACCATCAGAAATGGTCAGGTAAGTGGGCTGTCAATTAAAAATCATCGGTCTGAAATGTCAGACTTATCTTAGACACCAATTGGTTTGTCAGTTTTGATTTGATCAGCCTAAAGACTCGGGCTCAACCACTGAGCCACGATCAGGTCCATTTGTTAAATATATGGACTTTGATCAACTACAACTATTGAATTGATATATAGAAAAAAAATGACCTAATCCTAATTAACTATTAATTAGGTTTGATAAATTTCTTAACTAAGTCCATATTTAATCTAACCATAGGTCTAACCCAGTTAATGACCTGATCAAAACTAACCCATTTAATCTTTAACCCAAGTTTTATGAAATTATCTTAGGATCTTCAAATCACAAATCTAGATCCTAAACAATCACTTAATTCTCAATTAAGTTCAAAGTTTGGATTTATGGAACCTCAAAACTAGTTTCTAATTTTATTATTTAAAATATTTTTAAATTATAAATAATTTACATTGAATCATATTCAATACATGGTTTTAGATCTTATTTATTTTATTATTTAGATCATGTTCTAGGATTTTGAAACTAGGATTTTATAGAAAGTAATTTTTTAATTTAAATTTTATAAAATAAATATATCATTCATATACATTCTAGATTCAAAATAAAAATTATATATCAATATATGCAATAAGAGGATCTAGATCTAAACATAAAACATATCATGTGGATCAGATCATAATCCATTTTAAATTAGATTTAAAATTTAAAAATAAATTATAAATTACTTTAGATCTCATCTAACACATTTATAACTTAGGTTTCTCAGATCAGCATATACTAGGACAACCTTTCTATTGTAAGGGATAAACCTTACAGTAGGACAATCTTATGACAATATATGTAATCCTGATATTATTTAGATCTAATCTAAATAATCTAAAATAGGTCAAAAATCTATTTAATTTTAGATTTAAATCAAAAAATTGAATTATAAATTTTCTTAGATCTAATCTAAATTATTCATGATTCAGATTCAGATCAGCACATACTAGGACAACCTTTTCATTGTAAGAAATTAACCTTACAATAAGACAACCTTATGGCAGTATGTATGATCTTTAATTAATTTTAATTTTTAGATTTAATCTAATATAAATATGATCATATCTAAAAGAATCTAGATGCTCTGATACCACTATTGAAAAACATGCAAGATTTCATGCATAGATTTCAAAACTTTTTCGAAATATAGAGCAGTGAAAGACATAGATTAAACTATTTAATCTACAACATGCATGTAATCAAAGTACAAAACCCTACATCAAAGATATATAACATATTATGATATAAATATAAATCTAAAATTAAATTAATCATAAGTGGTATTGATCATATCAATACCTAGATCTAGAATAATTCTAGATTTAACCCTAGATAGCATTTAGGTCACCAAGAGATCAGATCTCTTATCTTTGCATGGGTCGAGAACTCTATGGTTAAATCCATTGTTACCTTTGGAGCCATACAAGCATCCGACCTCTATAGGTGATCCACACGAACCTGCAACATAGATCGAAGGTTCGTCAAACGAAGATCTATTCGAAGTGCTAGCTTCTCGCGGATCCCTTCTAATGGTTAATCAAATACATGTTCTTCGGATCTCTTGGACACTCCAAGAGGTGAAGAACATGAGAAGGAATAAGGAAGGAATCCAACCCTTGAATCTTTCATAAATCAAAAAATAAAATCAAGAAAAAATAAATCCTAAGAGAAGACAAATCTTCTCCTTCAAGATATCAACGGTTGATATCCTGAAAATATCTCTAGGACAAGAGGAGATCTTCTTCTCTAGGAGTTCTTCTAAGTTTCTAGATCTAAGATTTTTAATTTTATTCATATAAAATTCTCACAAAAATTGAAGAGGAAAGGTTCTCCAAGAAACCCTAAGAGAAAACCTTTCTTCTCTTCTCCTCTCGTCAGGACATGATCAGATCATGTCCGAAAAATTAACACCATGCTCCAACAACTTGGAGCACTCAACCCCACACCCAAATCCTCTCTCTCTCTTATATTTTTATCATATAAAAATCATAAATAAAATAGGAAGAGATAAACATAAAAGTAAAATATAAGAGAAGACAATCTTCTCTTACCTTGTCTCTTCAAGACATCAACCTTTGATGTCTTAATTGAAGGCTCTTCTCCATGAATCTTGGTGCCACAAATATTTCACACCTTCTCCTCCTTTTTCTCCATTTTTTTATAATTTTTCTAGGATTTTTTACATCCTCTAACCATCTCAAAAGAGGCATCCATCTTTTATTGCATGACTAGGTCAAAACCTAATCAAAGGAGGACTTCTATGGGGTGCCCAACTCTTGGACGCCCCTCTCTTGATTTTTTTCATGAGAACCATCAAATCCACATCCCAAAAACCTGAGAGAAGGATAGAGAAGTTAAATATGGCATGGGTTAAGCGGGTGCACAAGAGGGGAGGAAGTTTTGGTCAAAGAAGACTCTTCCAAGTAGGAAACAAAACCCAACTTCTTCCAAGTTTTGACCAAGTCATAACAAATTCCCAAAAATATGAATTATGGGGCATGGAAGGCCTTCTTGGGTATGGGAATACACATAGAAAAATCAAGAATTAATTAAGGTGGGCATGAGGTCTTAGGCACAAGAGAAAGAGAGAGAGTCCTAGTTCAACTGGGACTGGACTAGGACTCTTGTTTGACTAGGTCAAAATAGTTTTGAATTCAATTTAAATCTCATTTAAATCAGATCAAATACAATCTAATTAAAGGTGATCTTAGTATAACTAAGAGCCTAATTAAATTAGATTAAATCAAGATTTAAATTTGATTTAAATGCTAAGTCAATTAAGTGCACCTAAGTCCTAGTCAAACAAGGAATTGTTCTTTCTTACAATTGGCTTATCCAATAAACCAACTAGACTTAATCTAATTAAATATAAACTAATTCTAACTAAATCTAATTCAATTAGACTTGATCTCAACTTGATTGCTCAATCAAATTAAGCCAATTAGCAATCCAATTGCTAATCAATCCTCCTGCAATACTTGCATTAGGTCAAACATCAATCATATTTAATGTTTGACCTCGAAATGATTCTCAATCATTGATTAACCATCTGATCAAGTTAAAAGTTCTAATGTATGTGACCCCATAAGTTTGAACCTAAGCCGATAGCATAGGAACCAATTCTTATACCAATCAAATTTATCATCTAGCAATGGTTTTCAATGTCCAGATAGGTAGAATGTATGCAAAGCAACATTCTTAGAACCATGGCCCATGGTTACCATATAATTCATCCCTATGATCAATAATGCTCAAGACAACTTTGAGTATGCTATCAAACACTCATACAAGTCATCTCTATTTTATCTTAAAATTTTGCAATTCCTGTGACATCTCACAAGGATTACCCAGGCCCAGGTTTTGCTAAATTAAAACATAGTGAGTCATTCTCTTCCTGAAGTTAATCAAGAGTGGTCAATCCCATCTTGACTCACACACCGACTTTACAAGTATTTGACTATACCCAAAAATCTTTTGAACCTATATTAGAAATACAGACAGTCCGATACCAAAGTACAGTGAGTTGCTTGCAAGTCACCGTGGTGAACTCAGATTGGAGGGACACTTATACCCATTGGCCTTAGCTAGCTACTCTTGATGGTAGAGTGCTACATTGGTCACGTTCTATGCAGATATACTCCTACATCTCATCTGGATGCCATACCAGTGTCTCTACACCACTTGGTTGTGAGGACAATCAATGCATATGGCATACAGTGATCTACACTCGATAAGTTATCATCCTTGTTAATAACTTATCATTTGGTCATGAACAATTTAAGGACTTCATCATAATTTAAGAGTTCATTTAAGAAAGATAGAACTTTTATGATAAACCAGCCAAATAAGTATTATTATTAGATAATTTATATACTAATTCTAATCATCTACTACTTAGATGATTGGCTTTAGGACATATTTTCCAATACTGTGGAGCAGTAAGATGGTGTGTGTGGCAAGAGAGGCACATAGAGAGGCTCGGGCAGCCATCGAAAGGAGCTTGATGGAGCGCCGAGTACGTGCAGCCAGTGAGAGAGAGAAGCAATAGGTGCATAGCATCTAGCAAGGAGACTATGAGGGCAGAGCATCTTGTAGCTTCTGAGGGTCCTCTTAGGATTTTGAGAGAGCTTTTATGATGATAGCTTCTAGTTGAGAGAGTTTTATATACGGTGAGTTGAGAGTGGGAGTTCTCCTCTTATACCTATTTTTTTCTTTCATAGTGAAGCTTTGCATGCCCCATGGAGACAAGCCTTTAGACTGATCCATATACTTAATTATTTTTTTTTTTTTTTTGCTATAATAATTTGGTACTAGATCTTTAACAAGCGGTATCAGAGTAGCTGATATCCCAATTGATTGATATCAGAGTGAGTTGATATCACAATAATTGATATCAGAGCTAGATAGTACCAGAGTGTAAATTATAGTAGTGGTATTAAAGATTGAAGAACATGAAGAAGATAAGCACAATCAAGATGGATGTTGCTTAGATATGTAACCCAAAAGGGAGGGGTGAATTGGGTTTTTAAAATTTCAAAGCTAATTTAGAACCACAAAGATTATGTAATATTATGCAAGTTGTATGTGGTGGGTGATTTAAGTGAGATGAAAAGATAAATAGTAAGAAAGTATGTATTTAAGAAAATAAAGATGGAGAGAGAGCAAGCACACCATAAACAAGCAAGATTTATAATAGTTCGGTGCCAACCTTGCACTTACATGCACTCTCCAAGCTCCTACTTGAGAATCTAAATCCACTAACTGTATTCAAACTGAATACACCATTGAAAACCTTCAACCCTAACTATCCCAAGCTAGCATTCTTATTTTTTGGGTACAAGCTAATCCTACATACTCCGATTTAAGGTTCGAAGAGATCTTCCCATATGTTGGAACCCCCAAAACTTAAAATAATATGAAAACAAAGTATAAGAGTTAATGATAATGAAATACAAGTTTAGCTTTCCTAATGAGCAAATAAAACTTTAAGAATACTTTACACAACAAAGGAAGAAGCTTTTCTAATTTTCCTCAAGGTTGTTCGAGACTTGAATGAGCTCTTGAGGGGTTAGTGAGCTTGAAATAAAAGTTTCTTTGCTTGAAGAGGGCTTTTTGCTTAGGACTGAATTGAATGCTTGAATCTCTTTTTTTTGTTTCTTTTTTTTGAAAGTCTTTATATCCTCTTTGATGGCTGAAGAGAAAATAAACCCAATTTGTAGCCATTGGAGATCCATTTTGGAGCATTAAATATAGCTGAAAAGGATTGAAAAATAGTCATTGTGGATGTTTTTCGTTGCAGGGGTCGACCCCTAGGTCGTCCCCTCTATGATAGAAAGTCAAAAATCTCGATTTTCTGCATTTCTAGCCTTTGGAACAACAAAGGTCGACCCTTAGGTCGACCCCTGGCATAGGGGATGACCTAGGGGTCGTCCCCTTTGGTGTGCCAATCAACCCCTTTGATAGGGGTCGACCCTTTTCTTCAAACTTGCAGGGGTCGACTTGAGGATCGACCTCTATGACAGAAAGTCAAAAATCCCAATTTTCTACATTTCTAGCCTTTGGAACAGTAGAGGTCGACCCCTAGCATAGGGGATGACCTAGAGGTCATCCCCTTTGGTGTGGCAATCAGCCCCTTTAACAGGGGTCGACCTAGGGATCGACCCTTTTCTTCAAACTTGATTTTCTCTCAAAATATACATCTAAAAAATATGAAATTACCTCCAATAGATCACAAATCATCTATTCTTGCTCTTGAAGCTTTCAAAATAGATTTTTTCTAACTTTATAAAATTTATGATTTTATCCCTCATCATCTTTCTTTCTGATTTTCTTCTAAATTATGCATCCAAAATTTATAAAACTACCTCCAATAGATCAAAAATCTTCTAGACTTGTTGTTGAGGCTTTTAAAACATATTTTCTCTAACTTTATAAAATTTATGATTTTACTCTTGAAATATAATAAATCTTTTCCCAAGCCAAAATTATTAGTATCTCTCTCAAATATTTTGTAATCATCAAAATCAATTCTTAGAGCAACAATCTCTACTTTTTTGATGATGACAAAATATTTGTATATATGCAAAATAAGACATGCATAGAACATTGAAAAAAAATAGTGTCATTAAGAATTTTGAGTTTAAAATTAAGGCAATATATAGATATATTTAATTGATGCAAATTTTTAAAGCATGAGCTTTATAATATGAAGACATAATGTCAATGCCTACAGGTAGATGATCATAGTGCCTCATTACCATAAAGGATAGAGAAATCATAGTATAAACCTCAGTTTTTATAAAATAACTTAGTTATTTTAGAAGAGAGGTTAGGGGCTATATAAAAAAATTGCCAATCATCAAGCATGTAATTTTAACATCATCAATCATCAAGCATGTAATTTTAACATCATCAATTAACAATTATTGCTTGTACCAAATAATTTATTTACGCCCCTTTTTTGACATCATCAATTAAAAACTACTCTTTTCTTGTTTGAAATAAAAATTTACTCCACCTTTTATGATTGAATAAGATGCTAATACTCAAAATACATAAGAATCATAGGAGTCATACATCAAGTAAATAGTTCTAGTCAGAATACATAAAGATGCGACATAGAGTTTACATAAAGATTTTAGAAATAGAAATAGTTAGCTATATAAGATAAGCACCACATACAATAAAAATTAGCCAACATATGTTATGAAGTAATTAACTAAACATATGAATGCATACTTAATGAATATTCTCAATTTATCTTTAGTTCATTGCCTATTTTTCATAAACTCATTATACTATAATGTCTCAATTTAAATAAATGAGTACTAAGATTTCAATCATCAAATTATTGAGTATTTTAAGCATCAATTCATTAAGCACATACTTAACATTCTTTTTTCTATTTTTGATAATCATTAAAAAGCATATGGAAAGAATTTAAAAAATCATCAAAATCAATAAGATATAGGAGTGTATCAAATGAGAGATGTATCAAATCCAAAAAATAAAGTCAAATAAATCATCTTGAGTTTTAAAACTTATCTTTGGATTTAAAACATGCTTAAAATATTGCTTTTCTTTTAGAAATTTGTTTGAATTCAAATATCAAAGACTCTCTCCCTTATTAAATGATTATAATTTTTATAATCAAAATTTTAAATATATATTTTTTAGCTTTAAGGGGAATAGAGCTTTTCAAAGTTTTGAACAAAGAAATCAAGTATAATATTTTTTTTTAATGCATCAAATAAATCATTAAAATATATCATCAAAATCAATTGAAATTCAAAATATATATATCAAATTAAAAAAAAAATTATTTAATTTTAAGAGGATATTCAATTTGAATTTCATGAGATACTTAATATGAAAATAAGTATGTTTAATATCAAATTTGTATTGATATCACTCTTTTCCTTTCTAAAAAATTTTAATTTAGATTTTTCAAGTCAATATTGAGGAATAGAGCTTTTCAAGATTTTTCAGCATATTTGATATCAAGAAAAGTAGGTCTGATGTCAAATTTCTATTTGATACCATCAATTTATATTTTCAATTTAATTTCAAAAGATAGAGATTTTCAAATTAAACAAGTATAATAGAAAAAAATTGACACCAATTTTAATATTTATTCTTTATTTTTTTCAAGAAGTTTTAGTCAATTAAACTTTGAAAATGTATGTATCGAAAGAGTATGAAAGATAGTATCAAAGCTGAAAATAATTTTATAAGGATCTTACATTATACATTAAAAATTCTATAAATTTATTTCTAGGAGTAAGAAAAGTTTTCAATTCAATTCAACTCCAAGAATATTAAGAATGTTTAGATAAATCAAATTATGAAATCAGCATATGAATGATACCACTTTAAGCAAGTTTTAATATTTGGGAATAATTTATTTATCTGATACTACTTTAAATTAATAGTACTTTAAATCAAGTAAATCAATTTGAAAAACACATGAAAGCATGAATAGAAAAGATTATAAGACATTTGATTGAGAGTTTGAAATCAATTAAAATAAAGTACAAATTTAAAAGAATTATAAGATAAATGATTGAGAATTTGAGATTAATATCGATATTTTCAATATCAATTTGTAGCAAATGTCTCTCCTTTTATTTTCAAAAGTGAATATCATAAAATTTATCACATAATATTTTTAAATTTATTCTCTCTCTTTTTCTTTCAAGTTAAGTACCATTAATTGATACTACATTAATTTTTAACTAATACTAATTTGACTTTTATGCTCAGATTATTAAATTTTATTGATATCAATTTTGTAACTAATCCATCTTAAATGAATTCTCCTCCTTACTTTTGCAAATAAAAGCATTTTCAAGTAAATAATCTTTTAAGATCAAATTATTTTTTTTAGTATTTTTTTTCTATTGCACTTATTTTAAAATAAGCTTATTGGGTCTCAAATAATCAACCATCAATCAAATAATCAATCATAATCATGATACAGTAAAATTTTTTTAATGAAAATTTTGCTATCATTGATTTTAAAATGAAATGTTTATAACAGAATGTCTTCAATCATGATAATATCAAAATGATCAATTGATGTAAAGCATTTTTAAAATATTCATTGATCATTAAAAAATGATAGAAATAATCAAATCAATCAAAGTATGAATCGATAAGTCAAAAAATATATAAATGCTTAAATTAAAGATAAACAAATTAAGCAATATAAGTGATTTCTTTTCAAGTTTAAAAAATTATTTCTTTTGGCACAACTCAACCAAAAATAAAATAAGATTTAGTTTAAAAAATAATTTTTTCTCATTTAGAAAGTATAATTTTAATATTATATTTTTTTCCTCAAAACTATAGATCAAAAAAGAAATGCTTTTCAAATTTAGCTAAGGAATAGCTTTAAGCTTTAAAAATCCAAGATAAATAGATTCTTTCAAAATTTAGAATTTTGATATATTATCATAAAGAGATTTATTTAATTTTTTAATAATTATTTAAAAAAATATATTTTTTTCTTTTTTTAAAGAAATATTATACATTGAGTTTAGAAAAGGTAGCAAACATTTGCAATTTGTCTCAAAAACAATATCATATTAAAATATGGCTGTGCAAATTTAGATTTAAGGCAAAGCATTCTTTCCTTCACTTTTTTTATCAAAAGATGGAGTGCAAAATGATAAAATCTGATACCAATTATTTTTTTTTTTATCAAAAAAGATGAATCCATTAAGTTCATATCAAATTATTTTGATAAGTCATTTGGAATTGATACCAATAGACTATGCAAACAAATCATATAGAGATATACTATTTAAATTCAGATCTTTCTTTTTTTAAGAAATATCACACAATTTAGTTCAGAAAAGATATAAAATTCTTTGAATTTATCTCAAAAGATATCATAAAAGCTATGCAAAATTAAATTCGAGATAAAATATTCTTTTCTTTTTACTGAAAGAAAGCAAGGGAGTGCAAGTTAGAAAAAATCTGTTTGATACCAATTATGAAATTTTACTTAAGGATGAATTTTTTGATACCAATACAAAACATGAATAAACAAGATCACATGAAAGCACAAGTATAAGTGAACCAACAAGTCAAGCAATAAATAAATGCCTATTAATGATTTTTCATGAGATTCAAAAATTATTTATCTAGGATTTTCATTTAGAGTAAAATATTTTTTAAGATTTAGCTTGATACCAATTAATTATTAAAAATCATGATAGGATCAAACCATGCAAAGTATGATTGAATAAAAACTAAAATAGAAATGATTTCTCTAAAGCAAATCAAATAACTAGAACAACAAGTGTGTATAAATAGATCAAAATAATTTCACTTTTAATATTTTAATAATATTTTCTCTTATTCAATTTAAAATTATTTTTTTCCTATTTTTCATAACAAATGCTAGAAAACTTGACTTTCTTAACTCTTCCTCTATGTTGAAAAATTAACTTTTCTTAATTCTCCTACTTTGTTTTGCAAGTAAAGCACATATTGAGTCAAATAAATAATATTAAATATATTAATTTTTTATAAAAAATAAAATTTTCATTGATTAGCCAATGATGATTTCAAAGATGAAATCATGAAAGCATGCAAGATGTATAAAAGCTATGTCCTATATAGATGTTGAAAATAGATTAAAAGGGTCACTAAAGCTGTGGAAAGGAATCCTAGCATCTTGAGCAAGTATATATCATGATAATCCTAAGATGTGGATCTAGGCTAGGTAGAAGGAGAATATAGTCTAATATCTCTAAATGACTAGGCCTGGTAGTGAACACCTCCCTCGCTACAATAAGTGCCCGAATCAATCTCCCTAACTCATCTCTAATCAATGATAATGCCTCCATCTGATCTCATCTCGTCTGATGTATCTCTAATATGTACCTCTAAAGCTCTACACAGACTGATGCTATGATCTTAATGGAGAGTCTCTCAATAAATGCATCCTCATCTAGTCTAATAGGTAATCATGAGCTAGTATCTGGATGGTTGGTCTGTGAAAGTGAAGCTATCTTTATTTGTTCATGTTCCTTTGCTGGCTCCTTCTGCTGATATTTACTATAGTAGGCTCTGCTATAGAAGTCTCATCATCATTATCTGCTATAGCATGAGAGCTAATATCCTCAATACCCTCAATCATCATCTTGATCAAATACAAATCTTAAATATGTAGCTGCTTGAGATAATCCAAGGTGCTTCTACTGGTTTGTATATGTGTAGCGTGTGTCCAATACTTTCAACATTTATCTCAGTCTGCACACCTTTCACTTTAAAAACTAGACTTTCTCTTCCTTTGGACAAAATACTTTCGAGGTGCTATTAGAAAATAAGGACTAGAATATTAGAATAGAAATGGAGAGGAAAGGTCTAATTTTAGTAGGAGAGATGTTTGAAAAAAATTACAGCTCAAGAAAATTGATAATGAAATGATAGATCCTTGGAATATTTTTAAATAGGAGAACTAATCTCAAAAAAAAGGGGTTAACTCCTACTAAATCAAGAGTCGGCTCCTTAAAGTAGAAAATAGTTCAAGTAGATTTTTATTCAAGAAAATTTAATCAAGTTGAATAAGAATCAATAGGCAATCAAATCAATGATCAAGAAGGATATTTAAGTCAAATTGGGTGATCAAGAATTAATCAATCATGGGGGCAAGATTATCAAGGGACTCATATAAAAGAGAGTCCAGATATAGGCTATATGAGTTTTGGTTGAACTATGAAATTCCAAATCCTTAGGGATAAGCTAATATGCAATGTTATTCAACACATCAAGCACGTAATTTTTATGATTGAATGCCTTATCTTTAAGTACTTTATTTCATACAAAATTTTTATTAAAAGTTTAATAATTTAGCATTTTATGGGAGAATGTCAAACATAGTTTTACTTGTATGTTCAATAACTTAAAAACATTCATATCCAATTAAGCATCTTTTAATATAAATTTACCAATTGCAAAATTGATATGGGGAGCTATTATATCATGTTGAATTTCAAAATAATTTCAATTCATATCATAACATGATACTTAGAGGAGAGCATATTGATCTTTTTAAAATCAAAGTATTCAAATCATCAAAATCAATCAATCATACTAATCTTACTAATATATGAAAAAAATTTCAAGCAAGTAATCATAATATAAAATCATAATGATAGATCATTAAAAATAATAGAATTAATTAAATAAACATTGATGGCATGATGTGATAAAAATTTATATTTTACCAATATCATCATCCATCGAACTCCATTTCCAAGGCATCGAACTATAAGTATTTTCTCATTTTATTCCATTGAATCCTTGGTGTACCTACAAAATCATTTACTATTTTTTGGTACCTAAGTCATCTTGTGTCCATGAAGGTTAGAGCTCATGGTTCCTTTTGGATTCCAAATCTTCTTCATATTTGAATTTTTAGATTTACTAGAAAAATATGTATAGGATTTATATCCTACTTTTCTACAATTAAAGCAAGTAGTATTTTAAAAAGTATTGCTTGATGAGTTCATAAAGATGTTTTTCAGAAATTTTTGTTTCTTAAAAGGATTATAGCATAGGCCAGCTTTATCATAAATGATCTTTTGATTTTCAAGTATCATTTGAAGTTTATTTGAGCTAAGAGTGAACTTTTCTACCATAGGTTTTAACTTAGCAATTTCATTTCTTAGGTTCAGATTTTTTCGAGTTAAAACCAATTTCTTATTTGAAATTATCTCATTTTCTTTTAGGAAAGATTTTAAAATATCATTTTCCTTCTTAAGCTCAACATTTTTTTTAACTAACAAATTTTTAGATTTAATCAATTCTTTTTTTTCTTTAGTTGAAGAATTAATTTATTGCAAGAAATCTTTATTTTCTTTGACCATGTTTTTTATATTTTTTAATAGATCTTCTTTTTCACTTAAAATTTTATTTTTCTCTTCAATCAAAGATAGATTAGATTTTTTAAGTTTTTTATTCTATAGCCTTATCTTTTTGTGTTCATCCATTAACTCATTGAAGGCTTCATATAATTCATTAAAAGTAAATTCAGAGGAGTGTTCATGATATATCTCATCATTTTGAGTCATGAGGCAATAACTTTTTATACATTCCTCTTTCTCATTCTTCTCTTCTTTGATTTGCTTCTTCTTAATCAATGCTTTCTTTTTCTTTTATTTCTTTCTTTTCTTCTTCTTTTCATCCTCATGCATCATGAGATATGAGTTGGGATGAGTTTTCTTTTCTTCTTGGGAGCTTAATATTTTTCTTTGATTTGCTTTATCAAAAGTAGTTTTTAATTTCTTCAATATTTAGTTTGCTGAATTACATGAAGAAATTATATTAAAAATATTTATATCTAATGAATAATAAAGTAAATTCATTTCTTTAGCATTCATTTGAATCATTTTTTTATCATGAATTGATGCATTGGATGTGTGTAGGCCATTGATTATAATTTTTCATAAATTATAGTCATGTACTTAAATGAATATTTTTATCCTAAATTTTCAATAAGTATAATTTAAGCCATGAAACAATGAGGATTTATTTATAAAATGTCCATCATTAAAAAAAAATTTCATTTTAGGTTGCTAAGATCTTTGGCTCTTGACGGTTAAATCAACAACTAATAATAAAGCATTTGCTCTGATACCACTTATTGCCCAAATATGCAATCCAAGAGGGGGTGAATTAGATTTTTTAAATTTTAAAGTTAATTTAGAACCATAAAGATTATGTAATATTATGCAAGTTGTATGTGGTAGATGATTTAAGTAAGATGAAAAGATAAATATTAAAAGAGCAAGTATTTAAGAAAATAAAGATGGAGAGAGAGCAAGCACACCACAAATAAGCAAGATTTATAGTAGTTCGATGCCAACCTTGCATCACATCTACTCTCCAAGCTTCTACTTGAAAATTTAAATCCACTAACCATATTCAAACTGAATACACCATTGGAAACCTCCAATCTTAGCTATCCCAAGCTAACACGCTTATTTTTTGGGTACAAACCAACCCTACACACTTCAATTCAAGTTTCAGAGAGACCTTTCCAAGTTTTGGAATCCACAAAACTTAAAACAATATGAAAACAAAGTATAAGAGTTAATGATAATGAAATACAAGTTTAGCTCCCTTAATGAGCAAATAAAATTTTAAGAATACTTTACACAACAAAAGAAGAAGCTTTTCTGATTTTCCTCAAGATTGTTGGAGACTTGAATGAGCTTTTGAGGGATTGGTGAACTTGAAATGAAAGCTTATTTGCTTGAAGAGAGCTTTTTGCTTAGGACTGAAATGAATACTTGAATCTCTTTTTTTGTTCCTTCCTTTTGAAAGCCTTTATATCCTCTATGATGGCTAGCGAGAAAATAGACCTAATTTGCAGCCATTGGAGACCCATTTTGGAGTATCAAATGCAGCTAAAAAGGACTAAAAAATAGCCATGGTGGATTTTTTCCATCGCAGGGGTCAACCCCTAGGTTGTCCCCTGCACAGGGGTCGACCTAGGTGTCGACCTCTATGATAGAAAGTTGAAAAATCCAACTTTTTATATTTCTAGCATTTGGAATAGTAGAAGTCGACCCCTAGGTCAACCCCTAGCATAGGGGATGACCTAGGGGTCATCCCCTTTGGTGTGCCAATCAGCCCCTTTGATAGGGGTTGATCTAGGGATCGATCCTTTTCTTCAAACTTGATTTTTTCTCAAAATATACATCCAAAAACTATGAAGTTACCTCTAATAGATCATAAATCTTCTATTCTTGCTCTTGAGAATTTTGAAATAGATTTTCTTCAATTTTATAAATTTATGATTTTGCCCTTCATCATCTTTCTTTTTGATTTTCTTCTAAATTATACATCCAAAATTTATAAAACTTCCTCCAATAGATTAAAAATCTTCTAGGCTTATTGTTGAGGCTTCCAAAATATATTTTCTCTAACTTTATAAAATTTATGATTTTGCCTCTAAAATATAATAAATCTTTTTTCAAGCCAAAATTATTAGTATCTCGCTCAAATATTTTATAATCATCAAAATCAATTCTTGGAGCAATAGTGGAGATCAACAAGTTTGATGGAAAGGATAATTTCTTCTTATGGTAAGCAAGGATAAAGGATGACCTCATCCAACATGGGTTGATCGATGCTCTCTTGTATGAGGAGATGCCAGCCATCATAGAGATGAAGAATTGAATGCAAATTTAGATATAGGTGGTGAGCACGATCCACTTATACCTAGAGGATGATGTCATGATCCATGTACTTGGCAAGACTTTTTCGATGGCATTGTGGTCAAAGCTCGAGGAGTTATACATGACGAAGTCACTCACAAACATGCTATTCCTTTAGAGATAGTTCTACCTACTGCGAATGGACAAAGGCCAGAGCATGTGGGAGTATCTATCCAACTTCCAAAAAATTCTCACTGACCTCTCAGCATTGGTAAAAAAGTTGAGGTGAATACCAGGGCAGTGGTTTTGCTAGCATCACTCTCTCCTTTATATGAGTCCTTAATGATTGCTCTTCTAGTGAAAAAGAGCACCATCAAGATAGACGAGGTCATTGCAGCGATACTCTAGAATGAGGTTCTTAAGAGGAAGAACTCAGCTTGGAGCTCAAATGGCGACAGCTCATCTTTGGTGATTTCTAGAGGAGTAGGAGGTAGTAGATGGAGCACCAGAGGATCATGAGGAGGATGATCCAAGTCCAAGATAAGGGACCAAAGCAAGATCAAATGCTACAAGTGCGATGAGTTGGGGATCGAGTCAAGAATTGCCCACAACTCAAGGATCAAATGAGGGCTACTATAAAGACGGCCAGTAGCGAGTCAGAGAATGACGTCCTGAAGATATCTAATGAGGTATCTAGTTCTTTCCAATAATGAATTTTAGATTCTGCATGCATATATCATGTTTGTTGTAGAGAGGAGAAGTTTGACTCCCTAGAGAGTAGTAAAGGCACTGCTTATCTACCCAATGAATCAAGCTATGCAATCAGAGACATCGGAACAGTCAACTGGAAGACACACGATGATGTAGTGAGGAGATTAGAGAAGGTCTGATACATACCTAATTTCAGACATAATCTTATCTCACTAAGCAGATTGGATTCAAATAGCTATAGGTAGGTAGCTGGGGATGGAATTCTGAAGGTCATGCATGGAAATAGAATGATATTAGAGGAAAAGAAGAAGACAAGAGGACATTATTGTCTGGCAAAAAGTCCAGCGTGAGGTGGAGCTTCAAGAGCTAGAGAGAGACTAGTGTGAGATGGAGCTCCAAGTGGAGATGGATTGGGCACAAGATGAGAGACTCAGAAGGATGAGAGGCGACGTCGTAGAGTGAAGTTCCTATTGCCATAAGAGAATTTTTTGAATAGGTCTCAGGTCAAGAGGATCATAGCCATTGATGGAGGTGGGATCGTGTTGAAAAATGTGTCCTAAAGCCAATCATCTAAGTAGTAGATGATTAGATTTAGTATATGAATTATCTAATAATAATAGTTATTTGGTTGGTTCATCATAAAAGTCCTATCATCCTTAAATAAACTTCTAAATTATGATGAAGTTCTTACAACCATAATCAATCGATAAAGAAGGATTTATCGAATGGTTCATAAATTATTCATGACCAAATGATTAGTTATTAACAAAGATGATAACTTATCGAGTGTAGATCGCTGTATGCCATATGCATTAATTATCCTTATAACTAAGTTATATGGAGATACTGGTATGGCATCCAGGTGAGATATAGGAGTATATTTATACTGAACGTGACCAATGTAGTACTCTATTGTCAAGAGTAGCTAGCTAAAACCAATGGATATAAGTATCCCTCCGAACTAAGATCACCATGGTGACTTGCAAGCAACTCACTATACTTTGGTGTTGGATTGCCTGTATTTTTAATATAGGTTTGAAAGATTTTTGGGTATAGTCAAGTACTTGTAAAGTCAGTGTGTGAGTCAAGATGGGATTGACCACTCCTGATTAACTTCAGGAAGAGAATGACTCGCCATGTTTTAATTCAGCAAAACCTTGGACTAGGTAATCCTCGTGAGGTGTCATGAAATTTGCAAAATTTTGAGATAAAATAGAGATAACTTGTATGAGTGTTTGATAGCATACTCAAAGTTTTCTTGAGCATTATTGATCATAGGGATGAATTATATGGTAACCATGGACTACGGTTCTAAGAATATTGCTTTGCATACATTCGACCTATCTGGACGTCGAGAATCATTGCTAGATGGTATCTTCGATTGGTTCAAAAATTAGTTTCTGTGCTACCGGCTTAGGTTCGAACCTATGGGATCGCACACATTAGATCTTGTAATCTGATCAGATGGTTAATCGATAATTGAGAATCATTTCAAGGTCAAACATTCAATGCGTTTGATATTTGACCTAATGCAAGTATTGCAGAAGGATTGATTATCAATTGGATTGCTAATTGACTTAATTTGATTGAGCAATTAGATTGAGATCAAGTCTAATTGAATTAAATTCAATTAAAATTGATTTATACTTAATTGGGTTAAGTCCAATTGATTTATTGGATAAGCCAATTGCAAGGAAAAATCAATTTCTAGTTGGATTAGGATTTAAGTACATCTAATTCCAAATTAACTTTGGATTTAAATCAGAATTAAATATGATTTAATTATATTTAATTGGGCTCCTAATTAGACTAGGATCACTCTCAATTAGGTTATACTTTATTTGGTTTAAATTAGTTTTGATTTAGGTTCAAAAGAGTTTTGACCTAGTCAAACATAAAGAGTCCCAATTGGACTAAGACTCTCACTCTTCCCTTGCGCCAATGGTCCCATGCCCCAATATTTAATTTTAGATTTTTTTTATGATTTCTACACCTAAGAAAACTAGGACTCTCACTCTTCCCTTATGCCAATGATCCCACATCCCAATATTTAATTTTAAATTTTTTCTATGATTTCTACACCTAAGAAATGATTTCCCACACCCCATTATCTCAGGAATTGGATTTAAATTTGATTTGGTCAAAATTAGAAAGTAGTTGTGCATAGGATTCTATTTGATAGAGTCTTAGTTATCCAAAATACCTCCTCTCTCTATGGAATTTTCTCCACACCACCCTCTGATTTTTTGTGTGCCTTCTCTCCACTTTTTTGAGGTGTGGCTTTTATGTTCTCCATGCACAAAAATCTAGGGAGGCATCCTTTTTTGTGTGCCTTCTCTCCACTTTTTTGAGGTGTGGCTTTTATGTTCTCCATGCACAAAAATCTAGGGAGGCGTCCAAGAGTTGGACACCCCCAAATTCCTTCTTGTTTCCTTGTTTGACTAGGTCTCTTGACCTAGTCTTCCTAAATATTGGGGTGCCTCCTATGAGATGGCTAGAGGAAGTGATAAATCCTAAAAAAATCATAAAAAATCATAAAAAAAGGAGGAGAAGGCATGGAGAATTTGTGGTGCCAAGATTCTTGGAGAAGATCTCTCAATTAAGACATCAAAGATTGAGGTCTTGAAGAGACAAGGTAAGAGAAGATTGTCTTCTCTTATATTTTTCTTTTATATTTCTCTCTTCCTATTTTATTTATAATTTTTATATGATAAAAATATGAGGGAGAGAGAGAATTTGGGTGTAGGGATGAGTGCTCCAAGTTGTTGGGGCATGGTGTTATTTTTTAGACACGATTTGATCATGTCCTGATGAGAAAAGGAGAAGAGAAGAAAGATCTTTTCTTAGGATTTCTTGGAGAACCTTTCCTCTCCATTTTTTATGAAAATTTTATATAATAAAAATAAAAAATATTAGATCTAGAAACTTAAGAAAAATTCTAGAGGAGAAGGTCTCCTCTTGTCCTAGCATAGAGATGTTTTTAGGACATCAACGGTTGATGTCTTGAAGGAGAAGATTTATCCTCTCTTAGGATTTATTTTTTCATGTTCTTATTTTCTGATTTTTGGGAGATCCAAGGGTTGGATTTCTTCCTTGTTCCTACTCATGTTCTTCATCTCTTGGAGTATCCAAAAGATCCAAAGAATATGTTAGATATATGTGCCCTAGAAGCCAGAATTGGCTGACACTTGTAATACACTTCTAGGGGCAAAATTATAATTTTGACTAATATCAAAAAAATGAATTATTTTTTATCATATATGTGTATTTAGTATCTATGATACATCTTTTGAGTTAATGGTAATGATAATTCATATTTTCAAGAGTTGAAAATTTAAGACATGAATAATCATTATTAACTCATAAAATACTCCCGACCATAGGATCATCACAAGGATGGTGATTGATCCAAAAGATTGGTGTACAATCGCTTCTCTTTAGTAGATGAGTCTTGAGTCTATGGTGTGGAGACACCAGAGCAAGAGTATAGATACTCGTTAGAGAACGAGGGCACTGAGCGTGACCTCCTCGAGTAGTCATTAGGAAGTCTACCTTCTCGTCGATGACTGACTCGATGCTACAGTGGTGTGTCTGGTTCTTTGACCTGAGGTGCATCGATAGTTTATCTTGAGGGTGTTATAGTTTGACTACACCATTACTCGGTCTCCTAGCCATATGGAACCCTGAGGTATATGTTGGCTATAGCATGTTCACTGTAGGAACTGGATAGCATCCAGATGGAATCTATCTACCTCGGTGGTAGAGGAGCAGCCCTATGATGATCATGAGAATCAAGTCCAGAAGTCCATGGCCATGGCAGAGTGAAATAATAGAAAGAGTTTCTATTTAGGTTTTCACATTGGACTTGAAATCGAATGGTTACATCATATGATAGAGACTAGGGTTTGACGAGTTCACCTTAACCCTAATCTGATCGGGGCTCAAGATAGAAGAACTTAATCACACAGGTAGCTGCACCAAGAGGTTCACATTCAGCTCTGATGGGTTGCCACCATATACTGCTAGGTGTCACTGGTGGATTTTGGGAGCAATTAGAATGATTTAGATGATCGATCATTCTAGCTGTTCGAATCAGAAGAGTTCTGATCCATCGAAAGGAGTTTCGATGATGTCGATGATAGAGATCATGACATATCCCATTACCATACAGAACTAAACCTAACTAGGTCACATAAACAAGGGTTTGAATCTGGTGATCATCAATTGAACTGATCTAGTTCAATTGATCTGAATGAGATTCAATTAGGTTCAAGGAAATCATGCTAGCACTCGATTGAACCTAACGTTCTTCTTTTGCTATCATAAATAAGTTATCCTGACTGAGCCAAAGGAGTTTGTGCTCAATCAGAGGCCTTCATATGGTCTGACTGGAGGTTGTCCAAGTCAGAAAAGGTTGTCTTATTTTGTAAGACATTATCTGCCATTTTTGGTCACCTGCCATTTCTCGTTCTTTGACTTTGGTCAAAAGTCTACCTTTGATTGGTCAAATGTTGACCATTAACACTTTGACTTCTGTCCACATGTCATGCACCTATTGGAGAGCTGGTGGGGGCCTGTCCCCCTGCCAGAACCTAGCAAGGAAGAGGGCGCACGCCACCCTTGGCGTGTGCCCAAGTTGGAGGTGCCCAGGAGTCCCTGTTGGATAGGGACTCACTCCATCTCCTTTTTGGATTCCGATTAGAGTTCTCCTAAGAACCAACTTTGACTGGTCTTAGGCACCCTCTAAGGAGGAATCTAGGGGACTCTATTTTCATCAATCAGATTTAGATCTGATTTTATAAAGAGTTATGATTGGTTGGGAAAAAGAGAAGTTGGATCACAGACAGTCTATAAATAAGACCCTACGCCCAACTCAAATTGTATGATTGTATGATTGGAGAATTGAAATCCCACACCCCAAGGCTACCTCTCCCCTCTTCCTCCATGCCAAACCCACCTTCTCCCTCTCCTCTCCATATCCAAAGTGTTTGGATTCTTAGTTGGTGCGATCCAGATCAAAGAAAGACGACTGAAAGCTAGAAGGCTGCACTACTGCATAGGACAACTGCTGATCTTTGAAAAGAGTTTTGAAGATCCTCCAGATTAGATCCAAATGTGATTTTTGGAGACATGATAGAGAAGAAGAGGATCTCCAGATCCAGCCTGAGTGGATACCGATAGAGGCCAAGCACTTGCATGGCTTGATCCAGAACCTTTTGCTGCTTATAGGATCATCAACGGATAATAGGATTACCCACTTCAAGGTAAATTAAATTTGATTTAATTTATCTAATTTTATTTTAATTTATAACATAATAATAATTAGATCTAAAATATCTTAGATCTAATTTGGATTAGAGAAAAATTTTTTAAAATTATATCTCTTGATCTGATCAGATCTGAACAAATCTGATCTAGAAAATCAGATTTTCCCTTCAACTGGTATCAGAGCCAAGGTTTTAAAAGTATTTAGATCTAATTTTAAATTTATTTTAATTAAAAAATAAGTAATTTTAGATGTCACATAAGATGTGATCAGATCTAAAATTAGAAAAATTAAAATTAAATGATTTGGATCTAAGATTAGAAAATATGCATGACTAGTTCTAAAATAGAATAGTTCTATAGAATAGTCTTATATGTTTTCAATTTAATTTGATTAAATCATATTTTAGATTTATTTATTTATTATTTTTTGATAATATTATAATGGTTATAATAACATCTAAAAAATATCAAATAAAAAATTATTTAATTTTAAATATCATATGAGATATGATTGATGCATGTCTAGACTAGTTGTAGAATAGTTCTACATAATTATCTAGATTAGAATTTATTTTGATTAGATCAATTTAAATCTAATTTTTTAGATTATTATGAGATAATTTAGATCTAAAAATATGCATGATTCGATACATGAGATGTATGCAAAATATGCCATGATTAGATCTAATTTGTATATGAGATATATGATATAGATCTAAAACTGTTTTGTAGTATTGCATGTTCCTGATTAAGGCATTCCTCTTGGCCGTCCGGTCATAAGAATGAAGAAGGGTTTAAAGGCCCTCTCTTCCCATTTGATGGGGTGTTCTTATGATGTGTAGGGGTGCTGCGCATTCGTCCTTAATCAGAAACCCAAAACTTACTTTCTGCAAAACCCTAGATCCTGAAACCCTAGGATTTATTGTGCATATTTTGTTTATGAACCCTACTTAATTAAGAATTAAGATTATGAAATATTAATTAGATCTAAAATTAAGAATTTTAGATCTAAGACATATTCATAATACTGGGTTCGGGCTTGGGTAGCTCAATTAGGTCTAAGCGGTTGATCAAACCAAATCAAGAGTTGGTTAGATGGGATCAACAATGCTTAAATTGACCAGCCTAATAGGATTAAGTCTGGGTCAAGATCGAGTCACGATCAAGCAAGACCTAATTAGGCTCAGAGGTTAGAGTCTGGATTGTAGGCTAACCCAATTGGTTCTGACTCAATAATTTGGTGTCTAAGGTAAGTTTGGCACATACGACCGACTGGTTTTTAATTGAAAGCTACTCGACCTGAATGCATTCTTGTACGAGTTAATGGCATATTCCTTCCACCGGTCTCACTTACCTGGCCATATCTGTTGACACAGTTCTGATCTGAGGTGGTCAATAATCCGAGCTAACCCATGCCACTAGGTTAGTCATAATTGTTATGACTATGAAAAGTCTAGTTTAATGAGACCTGAATCAATTCTCCCTAAGAAAAGATTAAGTCTGAGGTCTTCCACCATTGTAGATGTGCGGGCCCTTCTCGGGGTTGATTGTTCTCGGCTGGATATAGTGGCTCAGTTGCACTGGAAAGATGCAACCATGTCTATTAGGCATTGGATGCTATGGGCTGGAGGATGAGTTGGGCTCAATATTCCGGATACGGTGAGAGACTCAATTAGGAAATCCAGTCTATGCAAATAGTGGGTCTGACTTAACTAAGGAGTGGATCAATATTTCGGATATGGTGAGATTCATGAATTAGAGACCAAGTTTGGGTGCACCATGATTAGAGAATCATTGAACAAGAGTTGTTCACTCATTGGCTAACCCATCACCAATAACTGTTAGGTGAGGTGATGAGTCAGTTGGTGAGACCGCACCACCCACTAGAAATCATTAATCATGGAGATTTTCACATCTCTACAGAGGGAGTGTAGGGATCCAAGAAAATAGTGGAAGCTAATTTATTTAAAAATAAAATTTCTAAATAAATTGGTCAAGTCATAATTACAGTATCTAACTAGAATCTTTGACTCTCTACAGGAAAATATCTGCGTCCAACCCATTAGCACGTATCCTGGACACACACAGACTG
This sequence comes from Cocos nucifera, assembly GCA_006176705.1. NCBI lineage: Eukaryota > Viridiplantae > Streptophyta > Magnoliopsida > Arecales > Arecaceae > Cocos > Cocos nucifera. Next base: position 209,597 of record QRFJ01000978.1, on the reverse strand, counting down.
ACCGAATCCCAATTATAAAGATTGGCTCAGGAACTACAAAATTATTTTGGGTTTTGAGAAGTTAACCCATATTTTGGATCAGGACCCTCCCACCTTACCAGCCCATCCATCTATTGAACAGAGAGCATCTCTAAAAAATGGATAGACGAAGATAATAAGACCAGATATTACATGTTGGGCTTGATATCTGATGAGCTCCAGTGCCAACATGAAGATATCGGGACTGCTCGCCAAATGTTGGCTCACCTACAGGAGATGTTTGGTGAACAGAGTCGCGCAGCCAAATATCAAGTCACGAAATGATTTTTTAAGGCTAAGATGCATGATGGGCAGTCAGTCCAAGATCACTGTCTGACAATGATCAAGGACATGGAAGAGCTTGAAAAGCTCAGTGTGAAGTTAGACTTGGGCCTACAGAATGATATTATTCTGCAATCCTTGACTGATGCATATGGGCAATTCATCATGAATTACTATATGCATAAACTTCAAAATTCTTTGGCCGAATTAATGAATATGCTGGTTACCACTGAGCTTTCTATGAAAGATTCTAAAGGCTCAGTTCATGCTATGGGACAGACTTTTTCCAAAAGAAAGTCTTATGAAAAAAAAAAAGTCTGCAAAAAAGCAGAAGGTGGAATGAACAAAGAAGAAGAAGGCAAAGCCGAAGAAAAAGGCCGATGTCAAAGAAAAGTGTTTCCATTGCAACAGTGATGGCCACTGAAAGTGGAACTGCCCTACTTATCTGGCCACCTTGAAGAACAAGAAGGAAGGTCCTTCTGGAGGTATGCTCGTTATTGAGTCTAACCTTACGATTTCTTCTACATTCAGTTGGGTGCTTGACTCTAGTTCTAGTGCTCATCTATGCACTTCCATGTCGGATCTTGAGGATAGCAGGAGGCTGAGGGATGGAGACATGATCCTACATGTCAGTAATAGAGCAAGAGTTGCTACAGTAGTCATGGGAACATACCCTCTTCAATTACCATCTGGTTTAGACTTAGTTTTGAAAGACTGTTATTATGTGCCTGCAGCTAGCAGGAATTTGATTTCTGTTTCATGCTTAGCACTAGAAGGCTATTGTGATTATCTTCTTAAGGACCATTGAAACTTCTTTATGAAAAAAATAAATTGTAAATAGTTTCTTTATTAATGGTCTTTATCAGCTACATATCGATGTACCTATTCTAACTGTCGAGCAAAACGTGAATGCCAAACGACCTAGGGATAGTCCAAATGATAGGTATCTATGGCACCTAAGATTAGGTCATATAGTAGAAGATAGGATCAATAAATTGGAGAAAAATGGGCTATTGAGTCCATTGACTTTCGAGTCATATCCAACTTGTGAATCTTGTCTCCAAGGCAAAATGACCAAACTCCCATTTGTTGGACATGGGGAAAGGGCCACAGATCTTCTTGCCCTAGTACATACTGATGTGTGCAGCCCATTTGATGTGCCGGCTAGAGGCAATTTTATCTACTTCATTATCTTTACCGTTAATCTGTCTAGGTATGGGTAATGTGTATCTTATGAGACACAAGTTTGAAGCTTTTGAAAAGTTCAAAGAATTCAGAATGAAGTAAAAAAACAAACTAAAAAATCCATTAAGATTCTTCGATCAGATCGAGGAGGTGAATACCTTAGCCAAGAATTCCTAGACTATCTCAAGGAAAATGGTATAGTCTCTCAATAGACTCCACCAGGAACACCTCAACTCAATGGGATTTCAGAATGAAGAAAATCGGACCCTATTGGATAGGTTCGATCCATGATGAGCTTCACAGACCTCCCTAATTTTTGTTTGGGGAAATTCATTTTAACTTCAATTTAATCTACTGAATAGGGTTCCCTTTAAGACCGTTCCTACATACCGTATGAGATATGCATGGTAAGAAACCAAGTCTGAGTTCATCTCAAATTTGGGTTGTCCGGCTCATTCAAAAGACAACACGCGGACAGTTAGAGTTTAGTCCTTCAGAGCTCGATTTCATAGATATCCTAAAGAGTCATTAGATACTATTTCTAATTTTCAGAAGACCAACAATGTGATCGTGAGTCGACATGCCATCTTTCTTAAAAAATAGTTTATTCAAGATAGCAGCATTGAAAAGCAGATCTAGCTTGATGAGAAAGTCTCACAAGTACAATGAGCTAAGGACCAATTGGAACCAAATCAGGTTGAGCCAATAAGAATACTATCTCCTCCACCTAGTAGATCGAAAAGAGTTTCCCATCCCCCTGAAAGATACTTAGGTATTATTTCAGAGGAAGTAGAGAAAATGTTCCTCATAGATACTGATGCTCATGGTGATGATCCCAAAATCTACAACGAGGCGATATCTGATATCGACTCCGAGAAATGGCTAGAGACAATGCAGTTAGAAATTTACTCGATGCACTCAAACCATGTCTGGACCTTGGTAGATCCACCAAAAGGTATAGTACTCTATTGGGTGTAAATGGATCTTTAAGAGAAAATTTGTGTAGATGGGAATGTGGAGACATTGAAGCCTAGACTAGTGGCAAAGGTTATAGTCCAAGCGCAAAGGCATTGACTATCAAGATACCTTTTTCCCAGTGGCTATGCTAAAATCCATCCGCACATTGCTTGCCATTGCAGCCTATTTCGATTATGAAATATGGCAAATGGATGTAAAAATGGTGTTCTTAAATGGATATCTTGAGGAAGATATCTATATGGAACAGCCGCTAGATTTCACATTCAGTGATACTGATCATAAGGTTTGCAAGCTACAAAGGTCAATATATGGACTTAAGCAAGCATCTCGGAGCTGGAATACTCGTTTCTATGATATGATCAAAACGTTTGGTTTTATCAAAAACGAAGAGGAACCATGTGTCTTTAAAAAGATCAGTGGGAGTGCTGTTGTCCTCCTCGTATTGTACGTGGATGACATCCTCCTTATTGGGAATGATATTCCCATGATGACAACAGTCAAATTATGGTTGTCCAAGGAATTCTCCATGAAAGACCTAGGTGAAGCATCCTTTATTCTAGGAATTTAGGTCTATAGGGATAGACCGAATAGGATGCTAGGACTTTCATAGAAGATGTACATAGAGAAAGTACTAAAGAGGTTTAGTATGAAAAACTCTAAGAGGGGATTAATACCCTTCAGACATGGTATTGATCTTTCCAAGAAGATGTGCCCTAACACACCTAGGAAAAAATGAAGCATGAGCAAGATCCCTTATGCTTCTGCAATAGGGAGCCTCATGTATGCCATGCTATGTACACGACCTGAATATAGCCCATGCTGTAAGTGTCCACAAGCAGATTATCAGTCAAATCTAGGTAAAGAACACTGGACTTCTGTGAAATGTATCCTAATCTTGAGAAAACTAAGGATATGATGTTGTCTTTGGTAACGGATAACTCCAAGTTCAAGGATACACAGACTCAGATTTCATGTCCGATATAGATGATTGAAAGTCGACATCTGGAAGTTTGTTTGTGTGCAATGGTGGTGCTATCAGCTAGAAGAGTTCTAAGCAAATTGTGATAGTAGATTCCACCATGGAAGCAGAATATATCGCTGCATCAGAAGCTATGAAGCAAGCATTCTGGTACAAGAAGTTTGCTGTAAAAATTGGAGTAATGCCATCAGATGCCATTCCTCTATACTGCAACAACAATGGTGCCATAGCCCTAGCTAAGGAGCCAAGGTCTCACCAGAAATCCAAGCACATTGAATGGCGATACCACCTCATCCGCGATTACCTCAAGAAGGATTATGTTGACGTCAAGAGAGTCAACTCCACAGATAATGTGACAGACCCACTTACAAAGCTGTTGGTCAGCAAAAGATCGAAGTCACTTTGAAAGATGGACTTAGACTGTAGCCAATTGGCTTAGGATAAGTGGAAGATTGTTAGATATTATGTGCCTTAGAAGCCAGAATTGCTGACACTTGTAATCACTTCTAGGGGCAAAATTATAATTTTGATTAATATCAATAAAATGGATTATTTTCTATCACATATGTGTATTTAGTATCTGTGATACATCCTTTAAGTTAATGGTAATGATAATTCATATTTTCAAGAGTTGAAAATTTAAGACATGAATAATCATTATTAACTCATAAAATGCTTCCGACCATAGGATCATCACGAGGATGGTGATTGATCCAGAAGGTTGGTGTACAATCACTTCTCTTTAGTAGATGACTCTTGAGTCTATGGTGTAGAGACACCGGAGCGAGAGTACAGGTACTCGTTAGAGAACGAGGGCACTGAGCATGACCACCTCGAGTAGTCATTAGAAAGTCTACCTTCTTGTCGATGACTGACTCGATGCTGCAGTGGTGTGTCTGGTTCTTTGACATGAGGTGCATCAGCATTTCACCTTGAGGGTGTTATAGTTTGACTACACCATTACTCAGTCACCTAGCCATATGGAACCCTGAGGTATATGTTGGCTATAGCATGTTCATTGTAGGAACTGGATAGCATCAAGATGGAATCTATCTACCTCGGTGGTAGAGGAGCAGCCCTACGATGATCATGAAAATCAAGTCCAGAAGTCCATGGCCATGGTAGAGTGAAATAATAGAAAGAGTTTCTATTTAGATTTTCACATTGGACTTGAATCGAATGGTTACATCATATAACAGAGACTAGGGTTTGACGAGTTCACCTTAACCCTAATCTGATCGGGGATCAAGATAAAAGAACTTAATCACACAAGTAGCTACACCAAGAGGTTCGCATTCAGCTCTGATGGGTTGCCACCATATACTGTTAGGTGTCACTGGCGGATTTTGGGAGCAATTAGAATGATTTAGATGATCGATTATTCTAGCTGATCGAATCAGAAGAGTTCTGATCCATCAAAAGGAGTTTCGATGATGTCGATGATAGAGATCATGACATATCCCATTACCATACAGAACTGAACCTAACTGGGTCAAACAAACAAGGGTTTGAAATCTGGTGATCATTAATTGAATCTGATCTAGTTCAATTGATCTGAATGAGATCACATTAGTTCAAGGAAATCGTGCTAGCACTCGATTGAACCTAACGTTCTTCTTTTGCTATCACAAATAAGTTGTCCTGACTGAGCCAAAGGAGTTTATGCTCGATCAGAGGCCTTCATATGGTTTGACTGGAGGTTGTCTAAGTTAGAAAAGATTGTCTTATTTTGTAGGACATTACTTGCCATTTTTGGTCACCTGCCATTTCTCGTTCTTTGACTTTGGTCAAAAGTCTACCTTTGATTGGTCAAATGTTGACCATTGACACTTTGACTTCTGTCCATGTGTCACGCACCTATTGAAGAGCTGGTGGGGGCCTGTCCCCCCTACCAAAACCTAGCAAGGAAGAGGGCGCACGCCACCCTTGGCGTGTGCCCAAGCTAGAGGCGCCCAGGAGTCCCTGTTGGATAGGGACTCCATCTCCATTTTGGATTCCGATTAGAGTTCTCCTAAGAACCAACTTTGACTGGTCTTAGGTGCCCTCTAAGGAGGAATCCAGGGGACTCTATTCCTACTAATCAGATTTTGATCTGATTTCATAAAGAGTTATGATTGGTTGGAAAAAAGAGAAGTTGGATCACAGACAGTATATAAATAATAAGACCCTACGCCCAACTCAGATTGTATGATTGTATGATTGGAGAATTGAAATCCCATGCCCCAAGGCTGCCTCTCCCCTCTTCCTCCATGCCAAACCCACCTTCTCCCTCTCCTCTCCACATCCAAAGTGTTTGGATTCTTGGTTGGTATGATCCAGATCAAAGAAAGGTGACTGAAAGCTAGAAGGCTGCACTACTGCATAGGACAACTGCTGATCTTCGAAAAGAGTTTTGAAGATCCTCCAGATCAGATCCAGATCTAATTTTTGGAGACGTGATAGAGAAGAAGAGGATCTCTAGATCCAGCCTGAGTGGATATCGATAAAGACCAGGCACTTGCGTGGCTTGATCCAGAACCTTCTGCTGCTTACAGGATCATCAATGGGTAATAGGATTACCCACTTCACGATAAATTAAATCTGATTTAATTTATCTAATTTTATTTTAATTTTTAAAATAATAATAATTAGATCTGAAACATCTTAGATCTGATCTGGATCAAAAAGAAAAATTTTTGAAATATATCTCTTGATCTGATCAGATCTGAACGAACCTGATCCGGGAAATCACATTTTTCCTTCAGAACATGTATTTGATTAACCATCAGGAGGGATCCATGAGAAGCTATCACTTTGAGCAGATTTTTGTTCGACGAACCTCTGATCTATGTTGTAGGTTTGTGTAGATCACCTATAGAGGTCGGATGCTTGTGCGGCTTCAAAGGCAACAATGGATTTAAATGCAGAGTTCTCGACCCATGCAAAGGTAAGAGATTTGATTTCTTGGTAACCTAGATCTGATCTAGAGTTAGATCTAGAATTATTCTAGATCTAGGTATTGATACGATCAATACAACTTGTTGGAGATAAATCCCGCTCTCATCGAAGTCTAGTCTGATGCTTAGCCTAATGTAATTGGTAATCATAGAAGAGCTTCGATCGAAAATTCTTCTTCAATCCGGATTTCTACTTCAGTAGGATTCCTTTAGGAGCCAAACTCCTTCCAGACTTCTCCTTCAGTCGGATTTCTCTAGCAGCCGAACTCCTTTCGAACTTCTCCTTCAGTCGGATTCCTCCAGGAGCTGAACTCCTTTCAGACTTCTTCTTCAATCGAATTCCTCCAGGAACCAAACTCCTTTCGGACTTCTTCTTCAATCAAACTTCATCTAGATTCCTTCAATGGATTACTTTCAGATTTCAAGTAGTATTCCTCTTGGATGATCCCCTCTAGCCGTATTCCCTTTAGGAGTCTAAACTCCTCTAGAATTGATATATATCAAAGCTCTTCACCAACCAATGCCTGCTTCCTCTGAACTTTGACTATTAAATCTCAACGAATGGGCACCTCACAACAATGGACACCGGATGGTTACGACTGTCATTTATCAGTCTACTATAGGCGACCCTACTATCAGATGGTTATGACTATTATTTATCAATCTGCTACAGACAACCCCACTATCAGATGGTTATGACTGTCATTATCAGTCTACTATGGGCGACATCTCTCTCCGTAATAAATTTTACATATTCTCGAGCAGCCCACTATCAGATGATTATGGTTGTCACTATCAGTCTGCTCTAGACTCCATCTATAAAAGGGATCCTCCAGATATATTTTCTCTAAGCTCTCTTCTTCTTCCAAAAACTTTGCTGAATTCTTGCCTAAGCACTCTATTTCTGTTGGTCAGAAAAGCTGACTTGATTGTCGGAGGGTTCTATCAGAGCCACCACCACGAACTCCAAATGGGACTTTATTTTGTAGATCACTGATGGCGACCTCTTCGTCCCTAACTCCAGCTCAATCTAGCATCAGCCAGATTCTGCACCAACAGGATTGGCGCTAAAGAAAGGATCCTCTATTCCTGAGGTACCTTTATTCTTAAAAGAGTGTTCAATGGATCCTGTGGATCTTCTTCTTCAAGGTTCATCTCCATCCTCTCCCTCAATCCCAAAAAATGCCTTCAAAGAAGCGACTACCCGAAGATCTACCACTTCTACCCCCAAATCTGAGCCAGATCCATCCATTCTCGCTCCATCGTCAGTGCTTCAACCTCCTCCTCTATCAGCTATCATGGTAGATCTAGGATAATTTAACCTACTGATGCAGTAGGTTCAAGATCTCACCGAAATGGTGCAAGCCATACGACAATCCCTGATGGCAGTTCCACTAGAAAATCCGCTATCGGGATGTCAGAAATTGATCCCAAGGAGGAGCACTTAGGCTAGCATACCCGTCGCCCCTGAAAAGAAAAAATAGAGAGCAGAGGATTCTTGTTCGGATCATGATTCTTCTCCAGAACAGACCTTTTTCATCTACAGTCGGAAGCCTTCCAAGATCTACGATCGAGATGACATTCTTGATCAAAAACTACAGAAGATGGACCGATAGATTGAGAAACTCTACCACATCGCTCCGACTCACCATGATGACGTCTGCACCAATCTTCCTTTCTCTCCCCAAATTATGCAAAAGCCCGTTCTGCCAAACTTCAAACTTTCTTAATTTGAAAGCTACGACGAAACCTCTAATCCGATCGATCACTTGGAGGTCTTCCGAACCATGATGCTACTCCATGGCACACCAGACGCCATCTTATGTTGAGCTTTCCCATCTATCTTAAAGAGAGCAGCAAAAAATTGGTACTCGACATTGAAGTTGGGTACGATCTTCTTCTTTGACCAGATGAGCCATCAGTTTGCGGCTCACTTCATCAGCAGCCGACATCCCCATCAAGGTTCGAACTTTTTGATGAATATCAAGCAAAAAAAGGGGTAATTTATCCGGGCTTATGTCATCCAATTTAATATTACTGTATTAGAGGTCCAAAATCTAGACCAGTCTGTTGCAATGGCTATGCTCAACGGCGGCCTTCAAAAGAATAATTTATTATTCTCCCTGGAGAAGTACCCTAGGGACTTTATCGATTGACTAGCTCAGGCTGAAGGATATGCCTAAGCGAAAGAAGCCTTCAAGTTGAAGGATGAGAAAGCCATAGGAGAGCGGTGGACGAATGAGTCTAATAAACCCGCAACTGATGGAGGGTCGAATGAAGTTCGACCATGCTCACGGACTCCCCTCGAGCTCAAGCGAGCCCGAACTCCTCCTCGAGCTCGTCGTCAAAGAAGCCCTGACAGAAGGACATGAGGAAGTTCTTCCCCTAGAAGGTTTCATAACTACGCCCCCCTCAATGCTCTATAGACGTCGACCTGAAGTAAGAGAAGATCAACCAAGGGCACTGCTACAACTAGAACCACCAAGGAGGAAGGAACAATAAGGAGATCGATCACCTCTTGGCATCATCAATACTATATCTGAGGGACTTAGTACTTTGGCGAGCTACTACTCTCAACCTCAGAGCCAACGGAAGCTTGCCCCAAATTGGAAAAGACCCTATGAGGTCACAAAAGTCATCCGACCTGAGACGTACTACTTGAAGAAACTCGGGGGGGAGACCTGCCTCGACCATGAAATTCAAAAAATTTATGAATGTATTATCAATAATTTGATTATAATAAAATCCTCCTACTCCAACACTCTAATCTTTGTTGTATACCGGTGATAAAGGAGAACTACCCCACGAACTTAATTTCATAACAAATACAGCCCATTAGAAATAGAAGGAGAACCTTGTCCTAACGTGAGCAAAGTTGAAGACCTCATTCATTTTAGATGAGATGAGGAGAGAGACCCTGACAACAGTCCTAAGATGCCCCTACAGTCCGTTAGGAATAGGAGGAAAACCTCATCCTAACGAGAGCAAAGTTGAAGACCTCGTTCATTTTAGATAGGATGAGGAGAGAGGCTTTGACAATGGCCCTAATATGTTCCTACAGCCCATTAGGAATAGGAGGAGAACCTCATCCTAATGAGAGCAAAGTCAAAGGCCTCGTTCATTTTAGATGAGATGAGAGAAGAGGCTCTAACAACGGTCCTAATGTGCCCCTACAGCCTATTAGGAACAGAAGGAGAACCTCATCCTAATGAGAGCAAAGTCGAAGATCTCATTCATTTTAGATGAGATGAGGAGAGAGGCCCTGACAACAGCCCTAATGTGTCCCTACAGTCCGTTAGAAATAGGAGAAGAACCTGGTCCTAACGAGAGCAAAATCGAAGGTTTCATTAATTTTAGACGAGATGAGGGAAGAGGCCCTGACAACGGCCCTAATATGCTCCTACAATCTATTAGAAATAGGAGAAGAACCTCATCCTAATGAGAGCAAAGTCGAAGGTCTCGTTCATTTTAGATGAGATAAGGGGAGAAGCCCTGACAACAGCCCTAAGGTATCCCTACATTCCATTAGAAATAGGAGGAGAACCTTATCCTAACGTAAGCAAACTCAAAGATCTCATTCATTTTTGATGAGGTGAGGGGAGAGGCCCTGACAATGCCCCTAACACACCTTCGTAAGTCATGATAAGAATAGAAGGAAAGGCTTATCCTAACATGAGCAAAAGTCGGAACCTCGTAGAATAAAGACGTGGAGAAGGAAGAAGCTTGGTGGAGAATCCTTACACGTATTTCTCATGACAACCTAACTACATCAAATACAAAAGGCAGAACCTTATCTTAATTTGCAGAAGATGTCCTAGTTCGATGTCCACAATAAATCCGATGTCCACAATGAGCTCGGCATCCACAACAAGCATTTCATAAGAAGAAGATAGAGAGAAACATGAGCCTTAGGTTTTTGAACTGGTTCGAGCACCTCTGCGATAGGTTCAGACAGGCCAGAAGTAAGCTTATCGAAGAAAAGTTCGACTATAGCATTAAACGGTCCTGCATCCACGTCGTCTTCCTCCTCCTTCAGAAAGCTACGATCGAGCTCGGGGACTTCGGCCGTCGCCTTCTTTTTTTCCTCCCTTCTTTCAAATTTTGAATTCAATTTCGAACTCGGGAGTAGGAAGACTATTGTTGGGGATAAACCTTACTCCCATCAAAGTTTAGTCTGATGCTTAGCCTAATATAACTGGCAATCATAGAAGAGCTTCGATCAAAAATTTTCCTTCAGTCTGAATTTTTCCTTTAGTTGGATTCCTTCAGGAGTCGAACTTCTTTCGAACTTCTTCTTTAGTCGGATTTCTTCAGCAGTCGAACTCTTTCCGAACTTCTCCTTCAGTCAAATTTCTTCAAAAGCTGAACTCCTTCCGGATCTAGTAACCGAACTCCTTCCGAACTTCTTCTTAGTTAAATTCCTTCAGGAGTTGAACTCCTTTCAAACTTCTTCTTCGATCGGATTCCTCCAAGAGCCAAACTTCTTCTGAACTTCTCCATCAGTCAAACTCCATCCAAATTTCTCTAATGGATTACTTTCAGATTTCAAGTAGTATTCCTTCTGAATGATCCCCTCTAGCCGTATTCTCTTTAGAAGTCCAAACTCCTCTGGAATTGATATATGTTAAAGCTCTTCACCAACCAACGCATGCTTCCTTTGAACTTTGACTATTAAATCTCAATGAATGGGCACCTCATGACAACAGACATCGAACGGTTATGACTGTCATTTATCAGTCTGCTATAGACAACCCTACTATCGAATGATTACGACTATCATTTATCAATCTGCTACAAGCGATCCCACTATCGGATGGTTATGATTATCATTATCAGTCTACTATGGACGACACCTCTCTTCATAATAAATTTCACATGGCCCTGAGCGGCCCACGATCGGATGGTTATGGTTGTCACTATCAATCTGCTTCAAACTCTATCTATAAAAGGGACCCTCCAGATTTATTTTCTCTAAGTTTTCTTCTTCTTCCAAAAACTCTGCTGAATTCTTGCCTGAGCACTCCATTTCTATTGACTAGAACAGCTAACCAGATCATCAGAGGGTCCTACTGGAGCCACCACCACCGACTTTGGATGGAACTTTATTTTGCAGATCGTCAATGGTGACCTCTTCTTTCCCAACTTTAGCTCGATCTAACGTCAATCAGATTCTGCACCAACATAACTTATGATTAATTTATTTTTAGATTTATATTTGCATCATAATATGTTATAGATCCTTGATATAGAATTTTGTAATTTGATTACATGTATGTTGTAGATTAAATAGTTTAATCTATGTCTTCCGTTGCTCTATATTTCGAAAAAGTTTTAAAATCTATGCATGAAATCCTGTATATTTTTCAATAGTGGTATTAGAGCATCTAGGTTCTTTTATAACATGATCATATTTGCATTAGATTAAATCTAAAAATTAAAATTAATTAAAGATCGTACATATTGCCATAAGATTGTCCTATTGTAAGGTTAATCTCTTACAATGAAAAGGTTGTCCTAGTATGTGCTGATCTAAAACTGAATCATGAATAATTTAGATTAGATCTAAAAAAATTTATGATTTAATTTTTTATTTAAATCTAAAATTAAATAGATATTTAAACTATTTTAGATTATTTAGATTAGATCTAAATAATATCAAGATTGCACGTACTACCATAAGGTTGTCCTGCTGTAAGGCTTACCCCTTACAGTGGAAAGATTGTCCTAGTATGTGCTGATCCAAGAAACCTAAGTCATAAATATATTAGATAAGATCTAAAATAATTTATGATTTATTTTTAGATTTTAAATCTAATTTTAAATAATTTATGATCTGATCCACATGTTATGTTTTATGTTTAGATCTAGATCCTCTTATTGCATATGTTGATATGTAATTTTTATTTTGAATCTAGAATGTATATGTATGACATATTTATTTTGTAGAATTTAAATTGAGAAGTTACTTTCTACAAAACCCTAGATCTAAAATCCTAGGACATGATCTAAATAATGAAATAAATCAGATTTAAAACCATATATTGAATATGATTTAATATAAATTATTTTTAATTTAAAAATATTTTAAATAATAAAATTAGAAACTAGTTCTAAGGTTCTATAAATCTAAATTATGAACTTAATTGAGAATTAAGTGATTGTTTAGGATCTAGATTTGTGATTTGAAGATCCTAAGATAATTTCATAAAACTTGGGTTAAAGATTAAATGGTTTAGTTTTGATCAGGTCATTAATCGAGTTAGACCTAGGGTTGGATTAAATATGAACTTAGTTAAGAAATTGATCAAATCTAATTAATAATTAATTAGGATTAGATCATTTCTTTTCTATAGATTAATTCAATAGTTGTAGTTGATCAAAGTCCATATATCTAATAAATGGATCTGATCGTGGCTCAGTGGTCGAGCCCGAGTCTTTAGGCAGACCAAATCAAAACTGACAAACCAATTGATGTCTAAGATAAATCTAGCATTCCAGACTGATAGTTTTTAATTAGCAACCCACTTACCTGGCCATTTTTAATGATGTCTAAGACAAGCCTTGGCAGACCCTCCCATCGATCTTACCTACCTGGCCAATGTGGTTAATCAGATTTTGATTAAGTTGCTTATTGATTCAAGCTAACCCATGTCACATAGGAAATTAATGAGACTGATTTTATTTAGTGAGACTGATATAGGTGCCCATGGATCAAAATTGATCATAATCCTCATTAGTGACTTATGAAGTCTGTGGGAGGACCTGACTTGGTGAAGTCAGTGGGAGCAAATTGGTCCATGTCCTTTCTATCCTTAAATCACTAATAATTTAAATCCTCTAAAATTATTAGATCCTTGAAATGATGAAGTTATGGAGATAACCGAGTCATAGCCTCCCATTAAGGTGTCTGATAATGAGTCCATTAATTCAATAATCATTGGAGGCCCATAGGCTTGGTGCTTGTTGACTAATGAAATTATCATTCATCATATGATGATTTGGATGTGTCTCTCTAATGGTGGTTAGGTTGATCAACCATAGTTGGGCTTAATCATTCGTTAGTTAAATGCACCACGTATGCTCATATTAATGGTTGGACCTAACCGAATCCTTACAGTGGAAGCCCTAACCTACTAATTAGATTTCTGGGGCAAAATTAAATTACTAAAAATTATTTTAAAAAATAATTGATTGTAAACCTACCCTTAGATGTATATGGGTTGACCAATCATAGTTGGACTTATGTGCAGTCTATGTGGATTCTAGTACCTACTAGAAAATTAAAGTAATTTTTTGAATTGAAGGTAGAGGCTACCAATTTGAATAAAATAATGGGAGAATCTTTAAACTAAAGTCCAAGTTTTTAGGCTTAATATAATTCATATACTTAGGTCAATGTTCTCTTTTCTCAAATTAAGGCTAAACCCTAATTGCTCCTATCACTATTAGATAGTGATGACTTATGGAATCCAACTTCAATAATTAGTATCATGAGTTGAATTTGGTTTAGCAATATGAATGGGTTCATACTGGGGCTTCTAAGCCTAGTCAAAATAATTAGTACAAGGTTAACCCAAATCAGGCATTGTGCTTCTAATGTTAGAAGTAGGATCATAAGAACAAGATTTGTCTTGCTTTCCTTGACCATAACAGGCTGAACAAGAAAAAACGAGCAAAAGTTGCTCATTAAAGATGTAATATGATAACATCTTAAAATTTTTCTATAAATAATTCTACTACATGGATATTAGATGCCGATAGTCTTATGCAATTTATTGTAGAGACTACAAGTAAGTGGGATATTTGAAAATGGTGAAAAATATCTGAACATTGGAGATGGAAGTCTTATTCCAATCCTAGCTTTAGGAATTGTCAAGCTTATTTTCAATAAATGTCATTTTGAGTGATTGTCACTATTGTCCATCGTTTATAATAAATATGATCTCTGATGGCCTTTTGATCAGAGATGGTTATCATTTATCAATAAAAAAGATTGTTATGATATTATTATGAATAATATTATAATAATATATGGATAATAAAAGAATGATATTTAACATTTATATAGCCTGTTAAGTGTAATGTACACGCCCAAGTTAGATTATGGCATGATTATCTATCTTAGGTATCATAGGCTTAGTCACCTTGACAAGAATAGGATAAATGGATTAGCTTGAGGGAGAAACCTTGACATCAATGATTATGAATTACTGATAGCCTGTGAATCTTGTCTTCTTGGGAAGATGACAAAGTCACCTTTTACTGAAAAAGGTGAAGGAGTGGATAAAGTTCTAAGTCTCATACATAGTAATGTATGTGGACTTATGAACTTAAGTGCCAAAAAAAGATACTAATATTTTATTACAGACGATCTATCTGGGCATGGATGCATCTGACCTAAATTATTTGAAATATTCAAATGATTCAATAATGAAATAGAAAAATAAATTGAAAAGGTATTAGAACTTTTTGATCGAATCGAGGAGGCGAATACTTATTCAGTGAGTTTTTGACATATCTAGGAGAGAATTGAATTCTCTCTCAAGTGGATTTCTTTTTGGAACACAGTATATCTGAAAGAAGAAATTAAACTTTGTTAGATATGGTTCAATCCACTATAGGATTCACTTGTCTGCCTATTTCAGAGTTGTGCTCTTATGGCTACTAGTTTTACTCTGAAAAAGATTCTGAGTAAATCTGTCGCATAGATTCCATATGGGATATGGATCGAGCATAGACCTAGACTCTCTCATTTTTGGGTTTGGAGTTGATCAGCTTATGTCATATATTTGCACACAGATAAACTTGGATCCTGGTCTAATAAGTATTTAAGGGTTATTAATTCTACTATGCTAAAGAACATAAGATGTTCATCAGCAGTAGCACATTCCTTTTGGAAAGAAATTCCTTAGAGAAGAAACTGATGTCTATCAAGTTGAACTTGAAAAAGTTTTACTGATAGAAAAGATCCGACATAATCTAGTAAACCTATAGAATTGGATTTGATCAGATCAAATCTGAAGCCCATTAAAGTATCACCTTTAAGGAGATTCAGTAGAGTACTGCATCAACTGGATAGATACTTTAGTATCAAGGTCTGAGATGGCGATCCTATTGAGCTCAATAAGAACAACAAAAATCCAATCACCTATAGGGATACAATGCAGTGATCTTGAGCCATATGATCCAAATTAAAGTCCATGAAAATTAATAGTGTATGGACACTAGTTGATTCACTTGAAGGGATAAAATCCATTGGATGTGAATGAATTTTCAAAAGGATCAAAGTAGTGCAGACAGGAAGGTAAGGACCTTAAAGTCCATTTGGCTATTACCTCAGAATTAGAACATACATTTTGAATGTATGCCTTTGTTATGAATAAAAATAAATTCTGCATTTGTAATTGGATAAAATATTCTATAGTATTATTTCTTGTGTTATTTGTGGATGAAATTCTCTTAATCGAAAATGAGATCCCAGCATTGCAAAGAATAAAGATTTAGCTATCATCTTATTTCTTCATGTACGTGACCAGACATGATATACTCACTTGAGGTAGTGAGCAGATATCAATCTAATCCAAGTGAGAGCCATTGGAAAATTATATAGACAATTCTTAAGTATTTGGAAAATACTAAGGTCCAGTGACTCAAATATGGAAGTACTGACTTAAAACATATGGATGTTTTAATTTTAGTCAGAATAAGATGATAATTAGAGAATGTCAGCTCATACCCTAATTGTAGGAGCAATCTACTGAAAAGGTTCTAAGTACGATACTTTAGCCTATTCAGTTAGTGATGTAGAGACATCATGGCATATGATGCTGCCATATAAGCTGTATAGTTACTGAGGTTCATTAGCAAGTTGGAAGTGGCACCATCTACTGATGGTCTAATCTTATCGTAGTACTGGAGCCATAGCTCAGACTAAAGAATCGAAGAACCAGCATATTCTACATTGCTATCACCTTTGATTTTTTATCAGGGTGACATCGATCTTTAGAAGATCGATGGAAAAGAAAAACTTGACCGACCCATTTGTTAAGGTTTCAGAACTAAAGAGTTCTACAAACTCAAGTAGAAGATAGGATATTTGATATCATTCTGATTAGCTTTAGTTCAAGTGGGAGTTATTGAAAAATATGTTCTAAAGCCAATCATCTAAGTAGTAGATGATTGAAATTAGTATATGAATTATCTAATAATAATAGTTATTTGGTTGGTTCATCATAAAAGTTCTATCTTTCTTAAATTAACCCCTAAATTATGATGAAGTCTTTAGAACCACAACCAATTGATAAGAAGGATTTATCAGATGGCTCTTAAATTATTCATGATCAAATGATAAGTTATTAATAAGGATGATAACTTGTCGAGTGTAGATCGCTGTATGCCATATACGTTGGTTGTCCTCATAACCAAGTAATGTGGAGACACTGATATGGCATCCAGGTGAGATGTAGGAGTACATTTACACTGAACATGATCAATGTAGCACTCTATTATCAAGAGTAGCTAGCTAAGGTCAATGGGTATAAGTATCCTTCCGACCTAAGATCACCATGGTGACTTGTAACCAACTCACTATACTTTGGTACCGGACTGTCTGTATTTCTAATATAGGTTCAAAAAAATTTTAAGTACAGTCAAGTACTTATAAAGTCAGTGTGTGAGTCAAGATGGGATTGATCACTTCTGATTAACTTCGAAAAGAGAATAACTCACTGTATTTCAATTTAGCAAAATCTAAACTTGGATAATCCTCGTGTGGTGTCATGGGATTTGTAAAATTTTGAGACATAATAGAGATGACTTGTATGAGTATTTGATAGTGTACTCGAAGTTGACTTGAGCATTATTGATCATAGGGATGAATTATATGATAACCATGGGTCAGGGTTCTAAGAATGTTACTTTGCATACATTCGACCTATTCGGACGTCGAAAACCATTGCTAGATGGTAACGTCGATTGGTATAGAAATTAGTTTTTGTGCTACCAACTTAGGTTTGAACCTATGGGGTCACACACATTAGAGCTTGTAACCTGATCAGATGGTTAGTCAATAATTCAGAATCATTTCGAGGTCAAACATTCAATGCGATTGATGTTTGACCTAATGCAAGTATTGTAGGAGGATAGATTAGCAATTGGATTGCTAATTAGCTCAATTTGATTGAGCAATCAGGCTGAGATCAAGTATAATTAAATTAGATTTAATTAGAATTAGTTTGAACTTAATTGGGTTAAGTCCAATTGATTTATTGGATAAGCCAATTGCAAGGAAAAATCAATTTCTAGTTGGACTAGGATTTAAGTGCATCTAATTCCAAATTGACTTTGGATTTAAATTAGAATTAAATATGATTTAATCTAATTTAATTGGACTCCTAATTAGACTATGATCACTCTTAATTAGATTACATTTTATCTAATTTAAATTAGTTTTGATTTAGGTTCAAAATAGTTTTGACCTAGTCAAACATAAAGAGTCCCAGTTGGACTAGGACTCTCACTCTTTCCTTGCGCCAATGGTCCCATGCCCCAATATTTAATTTTAGATTTTTTTCTATGATTTCCATTCCTAAGAAATTATTTTCCACACCCCATTTTCTCAGGAATTGGATTTAAATTTGATTTGGTCAAAATTAGAAAATAGTTGTGCATAGGATTCTATTTGATAGAGTCCTAGTTATTCAAAACACCTCCTCTCTATATGGAATTTTATCCACACCACCCTCTGACTTTTTATGTGCCTTATCTTCACTTTTTGAGGTGTGGCTTTTATGTTCTCCATGCACAAAAATCTAGGGAGGCATCCAAGAGTTGGATGCCCCCCAAATTCCTTCTTGTTTCCTTGTTTGACTAGGTCTCTTGACCTAGTCTTCCTAAATATTGGGGCACCTCCTATGAGATGGCTAGAGGATGTGATATCCTAAAAAAATTATAAAAAATTAGAAAAAAAGGAGAAGAAGGAATGGAGGATTTGTGGTGCCAAGATTCTTGGAGAAGAGTCCTCAATTAAGACATCAAAGATTGATGTCTTGAAGAGACAAGGTAAGAGAAGATTGTCTTCTCTTATATTTTTCTTTTATGTTTCTCTCTTTCTATTTTATTTATAATTTTTATATGATAAAAATTATTAGAGAGAGAGGATTTAGTTATGGGGATGAATGCTCCAAGTTGTTCGGGCATGGTGTTATTTTTTGGAACATGATCTGATCATATCCTAATGAGCGAAAGAGAAGAGAAAGAAAGATCTTCTCTTAAGATTTCTTGGAGAACCCTTCCTCTCTAATTTTTATGAGAATTTTATATGATAAAAATCAAAAATATTAGATCTAAAAATTTAAGAAAAATTCTAGAGGAGAAGGTCTCCTCTTGTCCTAGCATATAGATGTTTTCAGGACATCAACCATTGATGTCCCAAAGGAGAAGATTTGTCTTCTCTTAGGATTTATTTTTTCATGTTCTTATTTTCTAATTTTTGGGAGATCCAAGGGTTGGATTTCTTCCTTGTTTCTTCTCATATTCTTCATCTCTTGAGGTATCCAAGAGATCCAAAGAACATGTATTTGATTAACCATCAGGAGGGATTCGTAAGAAGCTAGTACTTTGAGCAGATCTTCATTCGACGAACCTTTGATCTGTGTTGCAGGTTCGTATGGATCATCTATAGAGATTGCCGATGCTTGTGCGGCTTCAAAAGCAATAACGGATTCAATCACAGAGTTCTTGACCCATGCAAAGATAAGAGATTTGATCTCTTGGTAACCTAGATCTGATCTAGGGTTAGATCTAGAATTATTCTAGATCTAGGTATTGATATGATCAATACAACTTATGATTAATTTATTTTTAGATTTATATTTGCATCATAACATGTTATAGATCCTTGATGTAGGATTTTGTAATTTAAATATATGCATGTTGTAGATTAAATAGTTTAATCTATGTCTTCCATTGCTCTATATTTCGAAAAAGTTTTGAAATCTTTGCATGAAACCCTGCATGTTTTTCAATAGATCGAGCGGCCTGCTCGACTTCCATATTTGCCCATCCATGATCAGCAGACATGCCCCAAGGCATGAGAATGAGATGGATCATGAGCTCTCAAAGTTAGGTGGAAATCGAATGTCGAGTCGAGGTGGAGATTGTTAGGATTTGACGCTTTGAATTTGATCCATACTAAGAAGAAAATCAGTTTTCAGCATAGCAGTCGGACTGGCTCTGATACGTATTCAAGCTAGCTTAGATTGAGATCGAGCTAGCTTGAATTATAACCAAGCCATCTCTCTCAGGCAGACAAAAATAAGAGTTTAGGCGAGATGAGGTCGAGCCAGCTCGTCCCCTGACCGAGTCGGCTTGATGGAGGCAAATAGAACACGACGGGATTTTTTGTTTGGACTTAGATTGTGATTAATCCAAGGGGTCTATGGGAGTTGCACATGGACTATAGGATCCAGCATCCATGAAGGGTTGCGGTCTTAATCTGAAGGTTGGAAAATATTTCAAGACTCCATCAAAGGACATGTTCGACTCATATTAGGAGAATGAGCCCTGTTAGGACTCCTATGAATTGCTGAGAAAAGGATTCTCATCCTATTTAAAGTACTGAGGTGCTGTGGAGTAGTAAGATGGTGCATGTGGCAAGAAAGGCACATAGAGAGGCTTGGACAACCACCGAGAGGAGCTTGGCAGAGTGTCGAGTATGTGCAGCCCACACGAGAGAGAAGCAATAGGTGCACAGCATCCAACAAGAAAGCTGTGAAGGTATAGCATCTTGTAGCTTCTGAGGGTCTCCTTGAAATTCTGAGAGAGCTTTTGCGAGGGTAGCTTCTAGTTGAGAGAGATTTGTATACGGTGAGCCGAGAGTGGGTGTTCTCCTCTTATACCTATTTTTCTCTTTCATAGTGAAGCTTTGCATGCCCCGTAGAGGCAAGCCTTTAGGCTAATCTACGTACTTGATTATTTTTTTATTTTATTTTTTTCTTCTTTCTACCATAATAATTTGATACTAGATCCTTAATAAGCGGTATTAGAGTAGCTGATATTTCAATAGATTGGTATCAGAGTGAGTTGATATCACAACAGGCAACACCCTGTCTCTTGATCTAGATCACCCTATCTCGATCTTTTCTTTAGCTTTCTTCAACTTTTGATGGCTGAAACTCCACCAAAATTGGTGTGGACATGGAGAAGAGAGGGAGGTGCTTTAGAGGAGATGTGGGAATGGTTTTGAGGCCACCTTTTAGCATGGGAGATGAATGAATCCAAACCCTAGGGCGTAGGGTCTTTAAATAGACCCTGTGCTAACTCTAGAGTCCTAGATGATCAAGCAATCAAATTGCTTGATTAATATGAACACCCATCAGGTTCTCCATGTTAAACATCTGATCCCATCAGGTTTTTGTTGTCCAAAAAATTTCCTAGAGATGCTACACAAATTAGATAAGAGAGGAGTAGCATGGGGTTTCTTCCTCCTAGAGTTTGATCCATATCAAACTCTATCCATTCATCCTCTCTTATGCGCATGCAATATGAGGCGGGCCCACCTTATTTCCATGATAAAACTTATTTGGGATGTGTGCCATCACAAGAGAATAAGGGGGTGCATATCTCCCCTCTTTGAATTCTTACAAAGATCGGTCAATGTCCTGATGAAACCAAAAATAGCAAGTTATGTCAAGATTTGGCAGGTGTTGTCTTATTTCCATCTAATGGATTACAACAATCCTTTTCTGACTTGGATAAGCTCCAGTCAGACCAGGACTAAACTATATAGGATTTTCAGATAAGCTCAAATCAATTTGGCTTAGCCGAGATGAACCAGAAAGACTACAGAATGAGAATGTTAAGCTCAATCATGTGCTAGCACGATTTTTTTGAACCTAATTGGATCTAATCCAAATCAATCAAACTAGATTAGCCCAATTGATCACATCTAGATCCAAACCCATGTTTGTATGATCTAGTTAGGTTTAGTTCTATATGGTAATGAGATATGTCACAATATCTATCATCGACATCATCGAAACATCTTTCAATGGACTAGAACTTTTTTGATTCACATAATTAGAATGATTGATCATCAAGATCATTCTAATTGCTTTCAAAATCCACCAGTGACACCTAGCAGTATATGGTGGCAATCCATCAGAATTAAAAGTGAACCTCTCAGTGTAGCTACCTGTGTGATTGGGTTCTTTTATCTTGAGTCTCGATAGGATTAGGGTTAAGGTGAACTCGTCAAACCCAACATCCATCATATGAATAAATCATTCGATTCGAGTCCGATGTGAAATCCTAATGAAAATTCTTTCAATAATTTTCACATTGCCATGGCCATGGGTTTATGGACTCAATCTTATGATCATAGGACTTCTCCTCATCTATCGAGATAGATAGATCTCCTATTGATACAATCCAATTCCTACAATGAACATGCCATAGCCAATATAGACCTAAGGATTTCGAATGGCTAGGAGATTGAGTTATGGTGTAGTTAAACTATAATGCCCTCAAGGTAAACTGTCGATGCACCTCAGGTTAAAGAATCAGACACACCACTACAGTATTGAGCTGGTCATCGATAAGAAGATAGACTCCCTTATGACTGCTCGAGATGATCATGCTCAATGCCTTCGTTCTCTAATGAGTACCTATACTCTCACTCCAGTGTCTCTACATCATAGGCTCAACACTCATCTATCCTAAGAAAATGATCATACACCAACCTTTTGGATCGATCACCATCCTCGTGATGATCCTATGGTCAGGAGTAGTTTATGAGTTAATTATGAAAATTCATGTATTAAATTTTTCAACTCTTAAAATAATGAATTATCATTACTATTAACTCAAAGGATGTATCACAGATACTATATGCACAATGTGATAGAATAAAATAATTTTTTATTAATTTTAAGTTAAAATTATAAAATTATCCTTAGAAGTGTATTACAAGTGTCAGCCAATCTAGCTTCTAAGGTACTCATCTAATAGAAGTCCATCATTTACAATAGGGGGAGTTGACTATCCCCAAAATCTGTTGTTCACTAGGGTCGAATGGGTTGGGTCCTCGATACTAAAGATCCTATTATTCATCCTATGTAAAGGAGCAAAGTTAATGAAAATGGCACTTCTCTTTATTATCGAAGTTCATCCTATTGAGCTTTAGTATACTTTTGACAAGTTCTGCAGATGAAATTATTGTTAAGAAGATCGATAAATTTCATAGAATGGAAGTTAGCTACCAAGGACTTCAACAGGATTATTTTACCTCCAACACTTGTTCTCCTACTTTTGAGTTCAAATTTTGAATGAAGAAAGTACAAAAATCACAACGGTCGAAGTCCTTTGCCGCTTTTCCACTCTTGGAAGATGAAAAAATATTGATCTTTTTCCTCTAGCACCGAAGCTTCTTAATGGATGAATGACTTGAAGAGACACATTTCTTTGAAAACTTGTTCGATGCAGAGCTCCATGTACGATGCAATTATTACTCTATCAGACATCAGAGATTGGCATGATGGATGGGACATGCGGTAGGTTGGGACCAGCTAAAGAGGGTCTGCAATCATAACTATTTCGGACTTCTCCCTATTATTTAGACATCTTTTCCTTCCCCAGCTTCTCATCTCCATCAAAGTTCTCTCTCTCCTTCATTCACTCTTCGCTTCCTCCGAGCACCCTGCTCTCCTTATTCTGCGATCTTTCGGCCATTGACGTCCTTCTCAACTGCTTTATGTCTTTCCAATCGCCTCCTCGAGTTTTTCATCTCACCTAGGTTAGTTTTTCATCCT
Source organism: Cocos nucifera (assembly GCA_006176705.1). NCBI lineage: Eukaryota > Viridiplantae > Streptophyta > Magnoliopsida > Arecales > Arecaceae > Cocos > Cocos nucifera. The sequence goes on along the minus strand of QRFJ01000978.1, from coordinate 186,411 downwards.
TCTTCCTTGGTTTCTCTGCTTTTCACTTATTTTTTAGATTTTTCTTAGGTTTTCTAGGTGGGCTTCATTATCTTTTTCTTTCAAAATTTTACTATTCTTTTTTCTTGATTTTTCAAAGATTTTTTAGATTTATTTTGATCCAAATATCATCAAAAGTGTCTTGATCTTCTGGTTCTAGGATCCCAGTCAATCCGAACTCCCAAAATTTCAAATCTAGGATAGAAGCCAAGCTTAGGGTAGTATCTCATCCAGTTTTTATACCTTAAACCATCCATTATTCTCTACGTCCTGATAACTTTTCTCTGATAAGGATTCAATACATAGTGCCTTTAGAGTACGAATTGGAACTCCTTGGGCCGAGTGACCGTGCCTGTGCTCCTCCCCTGGGTTACTTTTGTTTGTACACTAAAGCCCTTTATATTGGACTTCATCTTTCGATTCCTCCTTTTGTTATAGCTCTTTTTTGATTTCTAGATATTTTTCTTGAAGAAAAAATCCTATTTTCTTGGGTTAGGTTCGTTCAAATCTAATTGGATCAAGAGGGATATTTCAAAAGTTTTTCTCTAAGATCCTAATTAGATCTAAGACTCTTCATATCTGATCTTATTGATCTGATAAAAAAAATAAAATTAAATTAAATCTAATTTAATTATACCTTTGTTATGGGTAATCCTATTACTCTGTGATGATTTCGATGTTTACCTAAGGTTCTGGATGTAGATACGCAAGCGCCTAGCCTCTATCGGTATCCACTCGAGCAGGATCTGAAGATCTTCTCCTTCTCAATCTATCTTTAAAAATTAGATCTAGATCTGATCTTAAAGGACTTCAAAATAGCTTTTGAAGATCAGTCGTTGTCTCTTGCAGCAGTACTGCCTTCTTTCTTTTCTATCGCCTTACAGTTGCTTGGATTGCACCTAACTCATCCCTAAATCTTCTTGGACATGGAGAGGAGAGAGAGGACTAGAGGGTGGCATGGAGAAGAAGGGAGAGGGGCTATGTGGCATTGACTAAGGCAGAAGCTCTCTCAATCTAGGTGCAGATAGGGTTTTTATAGACCCTACTGCGCCATGCAGTGCCACATCATTCCGACCAATCATGGCCCTTTGTGCAATCAGATCTAAATTTGATTGGTTGGATGACATCATCTGATCTAATCAGATTAGAGTCCCTTAAAACCCTCCTTAGATGGTGCTAAGACTCAATCAAATAATACTCTTTGACACCATCAAGTTTGATTCCCTGAAGCAACTGGAGTCCCATCTGCATGGGACTCCAATCCTTATCCACATGGGGTGCACACCTCCCTAGGCATATGCCCTTTATCTCTTTACCTTTTAGTAGGGGGATAAGGGTTAAAGTTTTCTCCTATGGGTGCATAACACATGGATAGATGTCTAAGTGTCAATGGTCAACATTTGACTAAAGTCCAAAGACAAGATTTAGCAGGTGACGAAAAATGATAGATGTTGTCTTAAATTTATCTCATAAATTAAGACAATCCTTTTCTGACTTGGACAAGCTTCAGTCAAACCACGTAAAGATTTTTGAGTAGGCCCAAATACATTTGGCTCAATCGAGATAACTTTAATGATTGTTAAAGGAGAACATTAGGCTCAATCATGCATTAGCATAATTTCCTTGAACCTAATTGAATCTTATTCAAATCAATTGAACTAGGTTAGTCCAATTGATGATATCCAGATCCAAACCCTTATTTATGTCATCTAGTTAGGTTCAGTTCCATATGGTAATGGAATATGTCATGATCTCTATCATCGACATCATCGAAATACCTTTCGATAGATCAGAACTTTTCTGATTCAGACAACTAGTATGATCGATCATCCAAATCATTCTAATTGCTTCCAAAATCCACTAGTGACACCTAGCAGCAAATGATGGCAATCCATCAAAACTAAAAATGAACCTCTTGGTGCAGTAACCTATGTGATTAAGTTCCTCTATCTTGAGTCCTAACTGGATTAGGGTTAAGGTGATCTCGTCAAACCCTAATATCCATCATATGAATTAATCATTCGATTCAAGTCCAATGTGAAAATCCTAATAGAAACTCTTTCTATTATTTCACTCTACCATGGTCAGGAGCTTATGGACTTGATTCTCATGATCATCATAGGGCTGCTCCTCATCTACCGAGGTAGATAGATCTCCTATTGGTACAATCCAATTTCTATAATGAACATGCTATAGCCAACATACACCTGAGGATTTCGAATGGCTAGGATATTGAGTTATGGTGCAGTCAAACTATAACACCCTCAAGATGAACTATCGATGCACCTCAGGTCAAAGAACCAGACACACTACTGTAGGTTCGAGCCAATCATCGATGAGAAGATAGACTCCCTTGATGACTACTCGAGGTGGTCACACTTAGTGCCTCGTTCTCTAACAAGTACCTATACTCTCACTCCGGTGTCTCTACACCATAGACTCAAGACTCATCTATCCTAAAGAAGCGATCGTACACCAACCTTCTGGATTAATCACCATCCTCATGATGATCCTTCGATCGGGAGCATTTTATGAGTTAATAATAAAAATTCATGTCTTAAATTTTCAACTCTTGAAAATATGAACTATTATTACCATTAACTCAAGGGATGTATCACAGACACTTTCAAATACACACTGTGATAGAAAATAACTCATTTTATTATTTATAGTCAAAATTATAATTTTATTCTTAGAAGTGTATTACAAGTGTCAGCCAATCTAGCTTCTAGGGCACATATCTAATAAACTCCCACTTGATCTAAAGCTAATTGGCTACAAATCTAAGTCCCATCTTCTCAAGGTGGGCTTCGATCTTCTACTGACCCAATGGCTTTGTGAGTGGATAAGCCATGTTATATGCGGAGTCGACTCTCTTGACCTCGACATAACCTTTCTCAAGGTAATCATGGATAAAGCGGTATCGCCACTCGATGTGCTTGAATTTTTGGTGAGACCTCGACTCCTTAGCTTGGGCTATGGTGCCATTATTATCATAGTACAGAGGAATGGCATTCGATGGCACCACTTCGATCTCTGCAGTAAATTTCTTATACCAGAATGCCTCCTTCGTAGCTTTTGACGCAGCGATGTATTCTGCTTCCATGGTGGAATCTACTATCACTACCTGCTTGAAACTCTTTCAACTGACAGCACGACCATTACACACCAAGAGACTCCCAAATGTCGATTTTCAATCATCTATATCAGATATAAAATCTGAGTCTGTATACCCCTAGACTTGGAGTTCTCCATTACCAAAAATCAACAACATATCCTTAGTTTTTCTCAAGTACTTAAGGATATATTTCATAGAAGTCCAGTGTTCTTCATCTGGATTCGACTGATATCTACTCGTGACACTCACAACATGGGCTATATTAGGTCGTGTACATAACATGGCATACATGAGGCTTCCTATTGCTGAAGCATAAGGGATCTTGCTCATGCATTCAATCTTCTCTAGTGTGTTGAGACACATTTTCTTGGAGAGATGAATGCCATGTCTGAAGGATACCAATCCCCTCTTGGAGTTTTTCATGCTAAACCTCTTTAGCACTTCCTCTATGTACATCTTCTGTGAAAGACTTAGCATCCTATTCGGTCAATCTCTATAGATCTTGATTTCTAGAATGAAGGATGCTTCTCCTAGGTCTTTCATAGAGAATTCTTTAGATAACCATATTTTAACTATGGTCAATATGGGAATATCATTTCCAATAAGGAGGATATCATCCACGTACAGTACAAGAAAGATAATAATGCTCTCACTGATCTTTTTAAAAATACATGGTTCCTCCTCATTTTTTATGAAACTAAATAATTTGATCACATCGTTAAAATGAGTATTCCAGCTCCAAGATGCTTGCTTGAGTTCATATATGGATCTTTGCAGTTTGCATACTTTGTGATTAGTATCACTGCATGTGAAACCTAGCAGTTGTTCTATATAGATATCTTTCTCAAGGTATCCATTTAAGAATGCCATTTTCACATCCATTTGCCATATTTCATAATCAAAATAAACTACAATAGTAAGCAATGTGCAAATAGATTTTAGTATAGCTACTAACGAAAAGGTATCTTGATAGTCAATGCCTTTATGCTTACTATACTTTTTTGCCACTAATCTAGCTTTGAATGTCTCCACATTCCCATCTGCACTAATCTTTCTCTTGTAGATCCATTTACACCCAATAGGTACTATACCTTCTGATGGATCTACCAAGGTCCAAACTTGGTTTGAGTGCATCAAGTTAATTTCTGACTTCATTGCCTCTAACCATTTCTCAGAGTCGATATCTGATATCGCCTCATCATAGATTTTGGGATTATCACCATGAACCCCATTACCTACGAGGAATATTTTCTCTACTTTCTCTGAAATAGTATCTAAGTACCTCTCAGGAGGACGAAAAATCCTTTCCAATTTATGAGGTGGAGGAGGTAGTGATTGTATTGGCTCAACCTAATTTAGCTCCATGAGGTCCTTAGCTCGTTGCTCTTGGGAGACTTTCTCCTCGAGCTTGATCTGCTTTCCAATGCCGCTATCTTGAATAAACTATTTTTTAAGAAAAATGGCATGCCAACTCATAATCACATTATGGTCTTCTGAAATGTAGAAATAATATCCTAATAATTCTTTAGGATATCCTATAAATTGAGCTCTAAAGGACCTATAGTCTAACTTATCCGCTTGTTATCTTTTGACATGAGTCGAACAACCCCAAATTTTGAGATGACTCAGACTTGATTTCTTACCATGCCATATCACATACGGTGTGGTAGAAACTATTTTAGAGGGAATCCTATTCAGTAAATATAAAGCAGTTAATAGACTATATCCCCAAAAAAAATTAGAAAGGTCTGTGAAGCTCATCATGGATCGGACTATATCTACTAGGATTCGATTCCTTCATTCTGAAATCTCATTGAGTTGAGGTATTTCAGGTGGAGTTCATTGAGAGACTATGCCATTTTGCTTGAGATAGTCCAAGAATTTCCAACTAAGATATTCACCTCCTCGATCTGATTGAAAAACTTTAATGAATTTTTTAGTTTGCTTTTTGACTTCATGTCTAAATTTTTTGAATTTTTCAAAGGCTTCAGACTTGTGTCCCATAAGATACACATACCCATACTGAGATAAATCATCAATAAAGGTTATAAAGTAATCAAAGTTGCCTCAAGCCGGCATATCAAATGGGCCGCACACATCAGTATGTACTAGGGCTAATAGATCCATAGCCCTTTCCCTATGTCCTACAAAAGGGAGCTTAGTCATTTTACCATGAAGACATGATTCATAAATTGGATATAACTCGAAAATCAATGGACTCAATAGTCTAATTTTCTTTAATTTATTAATCCTATCTTCTGCTATATGACCTAGCCTTAGGTTCCATAGATACCTATTATTTGGACTATCCCTAGGTCATTTTGATCTTATGGCATTCATATTTTGCTTGATGTTAAAGATAGATACATCAATATGTAACTGGTAGAGACCGTTAATGAGGAAACCACTTACAATTTTATTTCTTTCATAAAAAATATTACAATGATCCTTAAGAAAATTAATTACATAGCCTTCTTATGCTAAACATGAAATGGAAATCAAATTTCTACTTACAGTAGGCACATAATAACAATCTTTAAGTACTAAATCTAAGTCAGATGGTAGTCGAAGAGGATAGGTTCCCATGGTCATAGCAGCAACCCTTGCTCCATTTCTGATACATAGGATCATCTCACCATCCCTCAGCCTTCTGCTATTCTCAAGATCCTGCATGAAAGTGCACAAATGAGCACTAGAACTAGAGTCAAGCATCCAACTGGATGCAGAAGAAATCGTAAGATTAGATTCAATAACGAGCATACCTCCAAAAGGACATGTCTCCTTCTTATTCTTCAAGATGGCCAGATATGTAGGCCAGTTCTACTTTTAGTGGTCGTCAATATTACAATGAAAATACTTTTCTTTATCAGCGGTCTTCTTCTTCAGCTCTGCCTTTCTTTTCTTTCCACCTTCCACCTTCTGCCTTTTCACAGACTTCTTCTTTTTTTCAAAAAACTTTCTTTTGGAAGAAGTTCGTTCTATAGCAAGTACTGAGTCTTTAGAACCTTTCATAAAAAGCTCAGCAGTAATCAGTATATTCATAAGCTCGGCCAGAGTATTCTGAAGTTTATGCATATGGTAGTTCATGATAAACTGCCCATATGCATCAGTCAAGGATTGCAGAACTATATCATTATGCAGATCCTAATCTAACTTTACTCCAAGCTTCTCAAGCTCTTCCAAGTCCTTGATCATCATCAGACAATGATCTTGGACTGACTGTCCATCATGTATTTTAGTCTTAAATAGTTATTTAGTGATCTGATATTTGGCTGCGTGACTCTATTCACCAAATAACTCTTGTAGGTGAGCCAACATTTGGTGGGCAGTCTTAATATCTTCATGTTGGTGTTGAAGCTCATCAGACATCGAGCCCAACATGTAGTATCTAATCTTGTTATTTTCATTCGTCCATTTGTCAAGAGACGCTCTCTATTCAGCGGATGGATAAGCTGGTAAGGTGGGGGGATCCTGATCCAATACATGAGTCAACCTCTTAGAACCCAAAATAATTTTGAAGTTTCAGAGCCAATCCTTGTAATTAGATACGATCAGTCTATGGGTGTCCAGGGTACGAGCTAGTGGGTTGGATGCAGACATTTTTCTTTTTTCTATAGAGAGTCAAAATTTCTAGTTAGATTTTTGTAATTAAGACTTGATCAATTTATTTAAAAATTTAATTTTTAAATAAATTAATTCTCACTATTTTCTTGGATCCCTATACTCCCTCTATAGAGTTGCGAAAATCTCCATGATTACTAATTTCTAGAGGGTGGTGCAGTCCTACCAACTGACTCATCACCTCACCTAACAGTTATTGATGATGGGTTAGCTAATGAGTGAATAATTCTTATCCAATGATTCTTTAATCATGATGCACCCAAGCTCGATCTCTAATTCATGAATCTCATCATGCCCAAAATATTGATCCACTCCTTAGTTAAGTCAAACCCACCATTTGTATAGATTGGATTCCTAATTGGATCTCTCACCATATCCAAAATATTGAGCCCAATCCATTCTCCAACCCGTAGCATCCAATGCCTAATAGACATGGTTGCATCTTTTCGATGCAACTAAACCACTGTGACCAATCGAGAATAATTAACCTCAGGTAGGGCCTGCATATCTACAATGATGGAAGACTTTGGACTTAATCTTTTCTTAGGAAGATTTGATTTAGGTCTCTTTAAACTTGACTTGACATAGCCATAACCATTATGACTAACCTAGTGGTATGGGTTAGCTCGGATTGTTAGCCACCTTAGATCAGGACTGAGTCGACAAATATGGCCAGGTAAGTAAGATCGATGTAAGGGATATCTAACTCGACAAGAATGCATTCAAGTCGAGTAGCTCCTAATTAAAAACCAATCAATCGTATCTGCCAAACTTATCTTAGATACCAAATTATTGAGTCAGAACCAATTGGATTAGCCTATAATTCAGACTCTAACCACTGAGCTTAATTAGGTCTTAACTTGATCGATCACTCATATGACTCGACCTTGACCCAAACTTAATCCTATTAGACTGGCCAATTTAAGCACTTTTGATCCCATCTAACCAATTCTTGATTTGATTTGATCAATCGCTAGATCTAATTGAGCTATCCAAGCTCGAATCCAATTTTATGAATATGTCTTAGATCTGAAAATTCTCAATTTTAGACCTAATATATTTTATAATCTTAATTCTTAATTAAATTTAGGATTCATAAATAAAATATGTAAATAAAATTCTAGGATTTCAGGATCTAGTATTTTGTAGAAAATAAATTTTTGATTTTTGATTAAGGACGAACACGCAGCACCTCTATACATCATAAGAATACTCCACTGAATGGGAGGAGAAGGCCTTTAAACCTTACTTCGTTCTTATGATCGAATGGCCAAGAAGAATGTCTTGATCAGAAATATGATAAATCTACAAAACTAGTTAGATCTGCATCATATATCACATATAAAAATTGATCTAACTAAAAACATATTTTGCATATATCTCATGTATCATATCATGCATATTTTTTGATCTAAATTATCTCATAAATATCTAAAAAATAAGATTTAAATTGATAATATTAAATTAAAATTTATTCTAAATAATTTTATAGAACTATTCTATAACTAGTCTAAACATGCATCTATCATATCTCATATGAATAAATTAAATAAATATATTTTTTATTTTTTAGATCTAGTTATAATATTTATAATATTAAAAAATAATAAATAAATAAATCTAAAAATTATAATTAATCAAATTTAAATTATGATCATGTTAGACTACATATAGAATAATTCTATTCCTTGTCTAGTCATGCATCTCATACATCTTAGATCTAGATTATTTAATTTTTTTAATTTTTTAATTTTATATCTAATCACATCTTATGTAATATCTAAAATCATCTAATTATCAAATCAAAATTAAAATAAAATCAGATCTAATGAATTATGAAACCTCGCTCTGATACCAATTGAAGGGAAAAATCCTATTTTTCTGGATCAGGTTCGTTCAGATCTAATTAGATCAAGAGAAATATTTCAAAACTTTTCTTTTATGATACTAATCAAATCTAAGATTCTTTAAATCTGATCTTATTAATCTGATAAAAAAATAAAATTTAATTTAATTTAATTTAATTATACCTTTGTTATGGATAATCCTATTATCCTATGATGATCCTGATGTTTGCCTGAGGTTCTGGATGTAGCCACGCAAGCATCTGACCTCTACCGATATCCACTCGAGCAAGATCTAGAGATCTTCTTCTTCTCAATCTATCCTTCAAAAATTAGATCTAGATTTGATCTTGAAGATCTTTAAAATAAAATTTGAAGATCAGTCATTATCTCTTGCAGCAATGCTGCCTTCTTTCTTTTCTATCACCTTGCACTTGCTTGGATTGCACCTAACTCATACCCAAATCCTCTTAAGCATGGAGAGGAGAGAGAGGACTAGAGGGTGGCATGGAGAAGGAGGGAGAGGGGCTATGTGGCATGGTCTAAGGCAGAAGCTCTCTCAATCTAGGTGTAGACAGGATTTTTATAAACCCTGCTGCACCATGCAGTGCCACATCATCCCAATCAATCATGGCCCTTTGTGCAATCAGATCTAAATCTAATTGATAGAATGACATCATCTGATCTAATCAGATTAGAGTCCCTCAAAACCCTCCTTAGATGGTGCCAAGACTGGGTCAAATAAGACTTTTTGGCGCCATCAAGCTTGATTCCCTGAAGCAACTAGAGTCCCATTTGTATGGGACTCGAATCCTTATCCACATGGGGTGCATGCCTCCATAGGCATGCACCCTTTATCTTTCTACCTTTTAGTAGGAGGACAAGGGTCAAAGTTCTCTCCTATGAGTGTATGACACATGGGCAGATGTCTAAGTGTCAAAGGTCAACATTTGACTAAAGTCCAAAGATAAGATTTAGCAGGTGACGAAAAATGGCAGGTGTTGTCTCAAATTTATTTCATAAATTAAGATAACCCTTTTCTAACTTCGACAAGCTCCAATCAGACCAAGTAAAGGATCCTGAGTGAGCCCAAACATATTTGGCTCAGTCGAGACAAGCTTTAATGATTGTTAAAGAAGAACATTAGGCTTAATTGTGTGCTAGCACGATTTTCTTGAACCTAATTGAATCTTATTCAAATTAATTGAACTGGGTTAGTCCAATTGATAATATCCAGATTAAAATCATTATTTGTATGATCTAGTTAGGTTCAGTTCTATATGGTAATGGGATATGTCACAATCTCTATCATCGACATCATCAAAACACCTTCCGATGGATCAGAACTTTTCTGATTCGGACAACTAGTATGATCGATCATTCAAATCATTCTAATTGCTCCTAAAATTTACTAGTGACACCTAGCAGCATATGGTGGCAACCTATCAAAATTGAAAATAAACCTCTTGGTGTAGTTACCTATGTGATTAAGTTCCTCTCTCTTGACCTCCGATCGGATTAGGGTTAAAGTGATCTCATCAAACCCTAATATCCAGCATATGAATTAATCATTCGATTCAAGTCCAATATGAAGATCTAATAGAAACTCTTTCTATTATTTCACTCTACCATGGCCATAGGCTTATGGACTTGATTCTCATGATCATCATAGGACTGCTCCTCAGCTATCGAGGTAGATAGATCCCCTATTGGTGCAATCCAATTCCTATAATGAACATGCTATAGCCAACATACACCTTAGGGTTCTAAATAGCTAGGAGATCGAGTTATGGTGTAGTCAAACTACAACACCCTCAAGATGAAATGTCGATGCACCTCAAGTCAATGAACTAGATACACTACTATAGCTTCGAGCCAGTCATCGATGAGAAGGTAGACTTTCTGATGACTGCTCGAGGTGGTCACGCTCAGTGCCCTCGTTCTCTAATGAGTATCTGTACTCTCGCTCCAGTGTTTCTACACCATAGACTCAAGACTCATCTATCTTAAAGAAGCGATTGTACACCAACCTTTTGGATCAATCACCATTTTTATGATGATCCTTTGGTTGGAAGCATTTTATGAGTTAATAATGAAAATTCATATCTTAAATTTTGAACTTTTGAAAATATGAACTATCATTACCATTAACTCAAAGGATGTATCACAAACACTTTTAAATATATACTACAATAGAAAATAATCTATTTTATTATTTATAGTCAAAATTATAATTTTATCCTTAAAAATGGATTATAAATGTCAGCCAATTTGGCTTCTTGGGCACACATATCTAACATTTCTTGCTTCCATGGTCCCAAATTCTTTTAGCTTCATCATAGATTTCCTTTCCCTCAGTATCTCGACTAAAGTTCGACCATCTATTTTCGTATCCATAGCTATTACACCTTCAAACACCATCCTACCACTAAGGATTGGTGGTACCTGTCCCTCTAGTTTGACAAAAAGAAGTTGCTTAAAGGTGCCCCTTCTTTCATTCATCACTAGAAAGGAAAGTTTTTCTTTGTCTCATGCCCATCTCTTAGGTTAGGACTTTCTCCTTGGGGGCAGCTGAGGGATTCAATTCATTGAGCTCCTAGTTTAGAGAAGAATGATCTTGATTCTATCAGCAAGCTTAGGATTTACCAAGCTTTTCTTCTTTCCGAACTCATAAAAGATCAAACTCTATTCAATTTAGGCCTGAGTCCCTTCAATCCAGCAAGTATATTTCTTAATTTCTTAAGTTATATTCTTGTCTTTCCTTTTAATGGTAATTCATTCTTTATTATAGAAATGGATGCAAGTGAACTTTAGAAGTTTTCTCAGGGGCTTCGAGCCCACAAAAGGAAGGGCGCTATACCCAGCAAGCCTTCCGAAAAAGCAAAAATCAATGCCCTAAGCTCCACTGTGCCCATCGGCACTGTTGACATCCCCGCAACTACCACTACCACCAAAGTTGTTGCTGCCATTGAAGTTGCAGCACCTTCGACCTCCTCAAGCCCTCCAACCAAGGTCCAAACCTCTGAGCCCCTCATTGAGGAAGAAATGGGGGCGAAAAAGAAGAAGGTGAAAATGGCCTCTAAAATGGTCAAGCACAAGACTCATCCTAGTGGGTCCAATGCTTCTGAAGAGGATCTGGGAGAAAATTCTTTCCACAATCAAAAGATTATCAAGGAATTGATTGATGGGCGCACCTTGGTCGAGGTTGTGGATAAAATTGTTAATGCCAAACCTGAGCAGTGTACTTAGGACTCTCTAGGATCCTTCCTTGAGGTAATTGCTTTGCCTCTCTCTTTTGATTGACTTGTCTATAAGCTTCTTCATTTGCATAACTTGCTTTAACCAACTGATCACCAATATAAAGGTGATGAACCACATGAGGTCAAAAGCGGTGAAGGCTCAAGAAGACTATCAGACCGAGATTAGTCACCTTCTTGAGGAGAACGCTGAGGCTGACCATCTCCTTAAGGAGAAAATAGCTGAGGTCGGGGGCCTCCAAGAGATGGTACAAGGCACTGAGCAGGCTCTGACATAAGCAAAGGAGGAGCTGAGCCTTGAAATTAAGAAGAGGGAGAAGGTCGAAGTCAAGATTGCTTAAATGAAGGAGCAGGTTTCATGGCAGCTTTGGGAGGCGAAGGCTTAGGCGGTGAAAGAGTTCAAGGCTTCTTCGAAGAAGAAGGACATAAAAGTCGAGTTTGCCCAGTTGTCATTCATCAAGGGGTACAAGCTCTGCCAAAAGAACGTGATTGATAGATTTTCCAAGCTCGACCTCAACTTTTTAGATGAAGAAGCTTCTGATGATGAGATGGGACCATCTACCACAGTTGTCGATCTTTTGCCAGTCGATCCTTCCTCCACTACACCTCTTGTCACATTTTCCCCCTCTTCTGTTGAAGAACCTGCACCAACTGAGGCTATGCCGAACTCTTCTACTACTCCTTCAAAGGTTTAAGACCTCTTATTATTATACCTTTTCATTTTTTTCTCTTTCCTATACTTAAAGAATATTTTAATTAATGAAAATAAATCTTTTTATTGGTACAGAATTTGGTTGATGTCGGATCGAGCTAAAGTTAGGAAAGATGAGGTCACCGTCAGTAATCTACAAAATAAAATTTCATCCAAAGTTGATGGTGGTGTCTCCGATAGAATCCTTCGATAATCAAATCAGCTCTTTTGACCAATAGAAATGAAGTGCTCGGGTATGAATTTGGCGGAGTTTTGAAAAAGAGAAGAGAGCTTAGAGAAAACATATCTAGAGGATCCCTTTTTATAGACGGAGCTTGTTGTAACTGTCCAGTAGTGGACCACTCTGAGCCACATAAAATTTATTATGAAGAGTGATGTCGCTCGTAATAGATTGATAATGATAGTTGTAACCGTTCGGAGGAAGCAGACATTCAAAATTCGATTGAAGAAGAAGTCTGAAAGGAGTTCGGCTTCTAAAGGAATTCGACTATTAGAGGAGTTTGACTCCTAGAAAAATCCAACTGAAGAAGATGTTCGAAAGAAGTTTGGCTCCTGAAGCAATTCGACTGCTGGAGGAGTTTGACTCCTAAACAAATTTGACCATTGGAGAAAGTCAAAAGGAGTTTAGCTCCTAAAGAAATTCGACTGAAGGAGAAGTCTAAAAGGAGTTCGGCTCTTGGAGGAATTCAACTGGTGGAAAAGTTTGGAAGGAGTTTGGCTCCTTGAGGAACTTGACTGAAGAAAAAATTTGTAAGAAGTTTGGCTCCTATAGGCATCCGACTGAAGAAGAGATCTAAAAGGAGTTGGGCTCCTGGAGGAGACCGACTGAGGAAGAAATTTGGGAAGAGTTTGGCTCCTAGAGAAATTCGACTAGTGGAGAAGACTAGAAGGAGTTTGGCTCCTTAAAGGACTTGATTGAAGAAAAAATTTGGAAGGAGCTCGACTCCTATAGGCACCCGACTGAAGGAGAGATCCGAAAGAAGTTGGGCTCTTGGAGGAGTCCGATTGAAGAAGAATTTCGGAAAGAGTTTGGCTCCTAGATGAGTCCGACTGAAGGAGAGATCCGAAAGGAGTTTGGCTCCTAAAGGAGTCTGATTGAGGAAGAAGTTTGAGAGAAGTTTGACTCCTGAATAAGTCTGACTAGGAAAAAGATCGAGAAGGAGTTTGGCTCCTGGAGGTGTCCGACTTAGGGAGAAGTCCAGAAGGAGTTTGGCTCTTGGATGAGTCCGACTAAGAAAAAGATCCAAAAAGAGTTTGGCTCCTAGAGGAGTCCGACTGAGGAAGAAGTTCGAAAGGAGTTTGGCTCCTATAGGCATTAATCTGAAGGAGAGAACCAAAAGGAGTTCGGCTCCTGGAGGAGTCCGACTGAGGTTCAGCCACTGAGGAGTTCGACTGAGGTCTGACCACTAGAGAAGAATTTTCATTCGAAGCTCTTCTAAGATTATCGATTGTACTAGGATAAGCATCAGGCTGGACTTCAGCGAGAGCGGAGTTTATCTCCAACAATAGTCCCCCCACTCTCGAGTTCAAAATTCAAAGAAAGGGAGTACAAAAAAGACGACTGTCGAAGTCCGTTTTCAGGCTCTGCACCCATTGAGGTTTAAGCTCGGGAGAGATCTTATATCCTATCGAGGTTGAAGGAGATCTTATCTCCTATTGAGGTCGAAGCTCCTGGAAGCTCGGGAGAGATCTTATCTTCGGTTGAAGTTGAAGTAGATCCTATTTTCTGTTGAAGTTGAAGTTTGAGGAAAATCTTATCTCTAGCCAAGGTTGAAGTAGATCCTATCTCCTATTGATGTTGAAGTTGAAGCTTGGGAGAGATCTTATCTCTAGCCGAGGTTGAAGTTGGAGCTCAGGAGAGATCTTATCTCCAATCGATGTTGAAGTTGAAGCTCAGAGAAGATCTTATCTCCAGTCAAGATTGAAGTTAGAGCTCGGGAGAGATCTTATCTCCAGCCAAGGTTGAAGTTGGAGCTCGAGGAGATCTTATCTCCAGTCGATGTTGAAGTTGGAGCTTGGGGAAGATCTTATGTCTAGTCGAGGTTGAAGTTGGAGCTCGAAAGAGATCTTATCTCCAATCGAGGTTGAAGTTGGAGCTCAGAGAAGATCTTATCTCCAACCGAGGTTAAAGTTGGTGCTCGGAAGAGATCTTATCCCTCCTTCTAGCATCAATCCTATTGGTATAAAATCTGGTTGACGTCAGATCGAGCTGAAGTTGGGGAAGATGAGGTCATCATTGGTGATCTACAAAATAAAGTTTCATCTGGAGTCGGTAGTGGTGGCTCCGACAAGATCCTTCGATGATCAAGTCAGCTCTTCTGGCCAACAAAAATGGAGTGCTTGGGTATGAATTTGGTAAAGTTTTGGGAAGGAGAAGAGAGCTTAGAGAAAATATATCTAGAGGATCCTTTTTTATAGATGGAGCTTATTGTAATCGTCCGATAGTGGGCCGCTCTGGACCATGTAAAATTTATTATGAAGAGTAGTGTCGCTCATAATAGACTGATAATAACAATTGTAACCATTCGAAGGAAGCAGGCATTCGAAATCTGATTGAAAGAGAAGTCTGGAATGAGTTCTGCTCCTCGAGGAATCTGACTATTGGAGAAGTTTAGAAGGAGTTTGGCTCCTGAAGAAATCTGACTAAAGAAGATGTCTGGAAGGAGTTTGGCTCCTGAAGGAATCTGACTACTGAAGGAGTTCGACTCTTGGAGAAATTTGACTACTGGAGGAAGTTGGAAGGAGTTCAGCTCTTGGAGGAATCCGACTAAAGAAGAAGTTCGAAAGAAGTTCAGCTCTTAGAGGAATCTGATTGGTGGAGAAGTTTGAAAGGAGTTCGGCTCCTTGAAGAACTTGACTGAAGAAAAAATTCAGAAGGAGTTTGGCTCCTGTAGGCATCCGATTGAAGGAGAGATCCGAAAGGAGTTGGGCTCTTGAAGGAGTCCGACTGGGGAAGAAGTCCGAAAAGAGTTCAACTCCTGGATGAGTCCGACTGAGGGAGAGATTCAGAAGGAGTTTGGCTCTTGGAGGAGTTCGAGGGAGAAGTCTAGGAGGAGTTTGACTCCTGGATGAGTCCGACTAAGGGAGAGATCCAGAAGAAGTTTGGCTCCTGGAGGAGTCCGACTAAGGGAGAAGTTCGGAAAGAGTTTGGATCATGTAGGCATCCATCTGAAGGAGAGATCCAAAAGGAGTTCGGCTCTTGGAAGAGTCCGACTGAGGTTTGACTGTTGAGGAGCTCGGCTGGGGTCCGACCGCTGGAGGAAAATTTTTGATCAAAGTTCTTCCATGATTATCAATTGCACTAGGCTAAGCATCAGGCTAGACTTCGACGTGAGTGGGATATATCCCCAACAATAGTCCCCTTACTTTCAAGTTCAAAATTTGAAAAAAGGAAGTACAAAAAAGGCAACTATCGAAGTTCTTTTTTGGGCTCTGCATTCGTTGAGGTTTAAGCTTGAGGGAGATCTTATCTTCTGGCAAGGTTGAAGTTAGAGCTCGGAAGAGATCTTATCTTCAATCGAGATTGAAGGAGATCTTATCTCCTATACCAAAAGCCTTTTATCTGGCCTAAAAAAGAAGTTCAACTTAATCTTTTCCTATTATAATTTACAAAAGACAAGAATGTTGAAATAAGTATTCTCTATTGAAAAGTGGTTAATGATATTGTAAGTTTTCAAAATTTTAACGTTGACACTATGTAGCTCCTTAATATCTTTTCTTGCCGATGTCCCCCGATCATTTTATTGATACTTCCATGCAGGGATTGGCTTCTTTAAGACCCCTCCCCTTGGGTCTCCCTCGATTGTGAAAGAGCCCTTGGTTGCTCTCCTCTTGCTTTAGGCCGACGTCTGAGGAATCGACCCAGCCGGCCTCTTCTGATGAGCTCCTCGATTTTATCTTGGAGCTGAATGCATTCTTTAGTATCGTGGTTGTGGTCACGATGGTAGAAGCAGTACTTACTTCGATTGCACTTGTTTGGAAGAGATCGTAATTCTTTTGATCTTGGTAGCTGATTCTTAATTTCCATCAGAACTTGACTTTTAGGAGCATTAAGGGGGGTATAGTTGTAGAACCTTTTGGAGGAAGAATTTCTTCGTGCCCTTCTGTCGGGGCTTCTTTGATGATGAGCTCGAGAAGGAGTTCAGGCTCGCTTGCGCTCGGAGGGAGTCCTTGAGCGCGGTCGAACTTTATTCGGCCCTCCTTCAACAACGAGTCTATTAGATTCGCCTGTCTGCCATTCTTTAGTGGCTTCTTCATCCTTCAACTTGAAGGCTTCTTCTGTACGGGCATATCCCTCAGCCCGAGTTAGTAGATCGGCAAAGTTTTTGGAGTACTTTCTCTCCAAGGAGAACAGTAAATCATTCTTCTGAAGACTGCCTTTGAGTGCGGCCATCGCAATAGACTGGTCTAGGTTCTGGATCTTCAATACAGCAGCATTAAACTGGGTGACATAAGCCTGGATAGATTCTCCCTCCTTTTGCTTAATATTCTTCAGAGAATCTGAACCTCGATGGGGATGTCGGCTGCTGACAAAGTGAGCCACAAACTAATGGCTCATCTGGTCAAATGGAAAGATCGTACCTGATTTCAATGCCGAGTACCAATTTCTTGCTGCTCCCTTTAAGGTAGATGAAAAAGCTCGGCATAAGATGGCATCTGGTGCACCATGGAGTAGCATCATGATCCGGAAGGCCTCCAGATGATCGACCGGATCAGAAGTTCCATTGTAGCTTTCAAGTTGGAGAAGCTTGAAGTTCGGCAGAACGAGCTCTTGCATAATTTGGAGAGAGAAAGGAGGATCAGTGCAGACATCATCATGGGAAGCTAAATTAATGTGGCGGAGTTCTTCAATCCGTCAGCATATTTTCTGAAGCCTTTGATTCAAGAGATCTTCATGATCGTTGATTTTCAGAGTTTTCTGATGGGATGGAAGCAAAGCTTCCTCTGGAATTGAATCATGGTCCGAGCAATGGCTCTCCACCCTCTATTTCCCCTTTTCGAAGGTCATCGATCAGCCAACCCGAGTCAGCCATCCCCAAACTGATCATGGGGCTCTGAAAGAGCCTGCTCTAGTTGAATTGGCATCGGAGCCTGTCAATGTATGGCCTACATCACCTCTGTGAGACTGCGAACCAACTGGACTAGCAGGTTAAACTGCTCCACATTCACTATGGCTACAGATGGAGCTTGAGTTATCGAAGCTGAAGTGGAAATGGATTGATCTGAATAGGATCTGCCTGTAGAGACCGTTGATCTCCAAGCTGAAGCTTTCCTAAGAGGCATTTTTATTTTTTTTTTGAAAAGAACTCTAGAGAAGAAGTAGAGATCGCTGCTGAGCACTCCTTTAAGATCAAAGAAACCTCAGGAACAAAGGGCCCTTCCTCTAGCACCAATTCTATTGATGCAGAATCTGGTTGACATCGGATCGAGCTGGAGTTGGAGAAGATGAGGTCGCCATCGATGACCTGCAAAATAAAGTCCCATCTAGAGTCGGTGGTGGTGGCTCCGGTAGAACCCTTCAATGATCAAGTCAACTCTTCTGGCCAATAGAAATGGAGTGCTCGGGTATGAAC
Organism: Cocos nucifera; assembly: GCA_006176705.1. Taxonomy (NCBI): domain Eukaryota; kingdom Viridiplantae; phylum Streptophyta; class Magnoliopsida; order Arecales; family Arecaceae; genus Cocos; species Cocos nucifera. The sequence goes on along the minus strand of QRFJ01000978.1, from coordinate 168,268 downwards.
TTTATAGAATTTTGGAAAGGAGAAGAGAGCTTAGAGAAAATGTATTTGGAGGGTCCTTTTTTATAAACAAAGCTTATTATAATCGTCCGGTAGTGGGCTGCTCTAGGCCATGTGAAATTTATTATGGAGAGTGGTGTCACTCATAATAGACTGATAATGACAGTCGTAACCGTCCAGAGGAAGCAGACGTTCGAAATTTGACTGAAGGAGAAGTTCGGAAGGAGTTCGGCTCCTAGAGGAATCTGACTATAGGAGGAGTTCGAAAGAAGTTTGGCTCTTGAAGGAATCTGATTAAAGAAGATGTCCGAAAGGAGTTTGGCTTTAGAGGAATCCAATTACTGGAGGAGCTTGGCTCTTGGAGAAATCTAACTACTGAAGCAAGTCAAAAGGAGTTCAGCTCCTAAAGGAATCTAACTGAAGGAGAAGTCCAAAAGAAGTTCGGCTTCTGAAGAAATCTGATTGATGGAGAAGTCTAGAAGAAGTTTGGCTCCTTGAGAGACATGACTAAAGGAGAAATCCAAAAGGAGTTTGGCTCCTATACGCACCTAACTAAAGGAGAGATCCAAAAGGAGTTGGGCTCTTGGAGGAGTCCGACTGAGAGAGAAGTTCGAAAAGAGTTCGGCTCCTGGAGGAATTCGACTGATGGAGAAGTCTGGAAGGAGTTGGGCTCTTTGAGGGACTTGACTGAAAGAAAAATTCAGAAGGAGTTCGGCTCCTGTAGGCACCTGACTGAAGGAGAGATTCGGAAGGAGTTGGGCTCCTGGAGGAGTCCGACTGAGGAGAAGTTCGGAAAGAGTTCGGCTCTTGGATGAGTCTGACTAAGGAAGAGATCCGAAAAGAGTTTGACTCCTGGAGGAGTCCGACTGAGGAAGAAGTTCGGAAGGAGTTTGGCTCCTGAATGAGTCCGACTGAGGGAGAGATCTGGAAGAAGTTTGGCTCCTTGAGGAGTCTGACTAAGGGAGAAGTTCGGAAGAAGTTTGGCTCCTATAGGCATCCGTCTAAAGGGGAGATCCAAAAGGAGTTCGGCTCCTAAAGGAGTACGACTGAGAAAGAAGTTTGGAAGAAGTTTGGCTCCTATAGGTATCCATCTGAAGGAGAGATTCGAAAGGAGTTCAGCTCCTGGAGGAGTCCGACTAAGGTTCGGCCGCTAAGAAGTTCAACTGAGGTCCGACCGCTGGAGGAGAATTTTCGATCAAAGCTCTTTCGTGATTACCAGTTGCACTAGGCTAAGCATCAGGTCGGACTTCGATAGGAGTGGAGTTCTTTTCCAACATTTTTCTTTAATGATTCTTTTGCGTTATGATATATATATCTTTATACACTAAATGCAACCTCCTGTCGAAGCCAATCCTCTGCCTCAAGGTATCCTCTTAAAGGCACGTGTCAAACATTAAAGAAAGAAGTCTATCAGACTAAAACGAAGTTGAAGAAGGTAAAAGATGAACTTCGAAAGTTGAAGAAAAATTATTTGGAGGTCATAATTGAGATTACCCATCTTCGCCAAGCACATAAAAGGGATTCCATGGATTATATTAACACAAAGCATCATCTGAAAGAAGAGCTTGAGGAGATTAAAAGGCATGCTGGCGAAAAGTCTTAGACCTTAACAACCAAGATTTTCTCTCTTGAAGCCGAACTTCATGAAGCGAGAGGAAAAATTGATCAATTTGAGAGAGGTTCGGCTTGGGCTCAGAGTCAAGTGGAATTCGGTTGGGACTGGTCCAAGAAGTTCTCTAACCTTCAAAAGTAGCTAAATGATGCTGAAAAAGCATACGATATCTATCGGATCGATTAGTGTGGGTAGATGGATGATTACAAAAAGAAACTCAGGATAGCGAACTCCAAAATAATGCAACCTCAAAAGAAGTTGGCGGAAAAAGATCAGACCAACTCGAAGACAAATTCAGACAAAGTTGCCACCTTGAAGAGTACTATTGGAAATCTCACTATGACTTTTAAGAGTACTGAGAAGGAGCTTCGTGAGCTCAAAATTTAGATGATCTACCAAGAAGGCTTAGTGAAGGATGCCAAGGCTGAGTACGCGGTTTTGCAGAAGAGACTAAGAGAAGTAGAAGATGATCTTTGGAGGTCCAATAAATTACTTGGCGAGAGCTTAGCAACAAGATGGTACCTCGAAGAGAAAGTTGAAGATTTGAAGCATTCCCTTGTATTGACTGGGGTTGGTAGTCCGAAGTCTGAAGGTTCGGAATCTTCTTCTTAAGACTTCGGTTGTTCTTTCTTGTTTTTTTTTTTTTTGAATGGTCTTATGGACTTTCATTGTAATGAATTTTGTCTTAATGAAATGATATCCCTTTGATTTCTTCTCCGTTGTTGTCTCTATCTAATATTGATATACTTCTTTTCTTGCATTGCTCTTGATATTTGGGCTACTTTTCAAAGCATTGTTCTTGGCCTGCCATTTTGTAGATCTATCCCCTTTGTCTATGATTGAGGATCACGCGACTTGGTTAGGAGTGGATATTTCTTCTAGGCCTGTAGCTAACTTTCTGTCTAGAAACCTAGGACCTTGTCAAGATGAGGTCCTCCTATCCCTATTGTAGGTAGATATTGCCCTTATCGAAATGAGGTCCTTCTTCCATTCTTGGCAAGATCGTTAGGGTACGAAAGGGCTGTTGAAAGGGCCTCTCATCTTTTCCTTTAGTTTAAGAACCAGAGATTTTCAATTCCTAATAAGGATCTTTGTCCACGTTAGGACGAGATTCTTCTCCTATTCTTGACATGGTTGACTATCTTCCTTGTTAGGATGAGATTCTTCTCCTATTCCTAACAAGACTGTCGGGGCATAAAAGAGGCCATTGAGAGGGCCTCTCTCCATTACCTCCTATTTATAAATAGGAGGTCTTTTGTCCCCCATAGGGGTCTTCTTCCATGTCAGGACAAGGTTCTTTTTGTATTTCTGACATGGTTGGCTATGTTTCTTGTTAGGATGAGATTCTTCTCTTGTTCCTAATATGGCTATTGGGGCACAAAAGGACTATTAAAAGGGCCTCTCTCCTTTCTCCATGTCAAAATGAGGTCCTCCTTAAAGAAAATCTAGTAGGGTTAAAGCATGCTTTTTGAAACTTTTTTCAAATTTTATAGCAGTAGAAGCTAAAATTAATCTAATATTAATCTACTACATGCAATGATCAAATCATACAACCTACTCAGGATCTAGACATGCTAATATATAATTAAAAATCTAAATGCGAACGATCAATAAATCATATATGCTGACCGACTTGTGTTTCAAAAATAATATCTATGTGCGGATAGATGATCTCCACGATCTGAATCTATAGGAAGAAGCCCTCACATTATGCAGTAGTCACACACTTGTCTGGCCTCTACGGCGAGTCCACACGGAGCTCCTGATCCCGACCAGCTCCACTAGAGTGCTAGCTCCTCGCCGAGACCTTCAACAGTAGACCTCCATCAATCCAATCGATCACCTTTTTTTAATCTCCCAGATGCTCTAGAAGACCAGATGGTGTAGTATGGAGGATGATGAGGTGGTGGTACAAAATTGGTGGTGATCGGGCACTCATGGCGCTCAATCTCTCCACCTGAACCTAGAGTTCCAACACTAGGGTTTTGCACACACCAAAAACCCTGATGCCCGAAAATAGTCTCATGCCCACTCCCTTTGGAATTTACCTATGAAACAAATTTTCATGAGTAGAGGACTCTCCTATCTACACACATGTCACTTAGATCCCATCTAAAGTGGGCATCCAAAGAAGAAAGGAAATAAAAAAGGTGGCATGAGATATAGAAGTTGGCATAGAAAATTATTTTCTCCCTCTCTGGACTTTTCTCACCCCTAGGACATGCACCCCTCTCTTGAATTCCCTCCCCAGAAGACTCCTCTCTATCTCTCACACACGCAAAAAAATTCCCATCTTAAATGGATGACCAAAAGGATGGGAAATCAGCATGGAAGAGATAAGGTAAGATGGTTGAACTTGTTTCAACCAATCTCATGAATTCAAAATTCAAAAAGCTATCTTATCTAATTTCAATGCCTAACCCCAGGTGATTGACGTGCAGAAGGACTCTCCTTTTGCATGCCCATGCAAAAAACATCAAAAAAAAAGGTGACAAAAATCCATAGGGAGCGTGGAATTTAGATAAGAGAGGATAAGATTCAAAGACTAACAAATCAAGCTGAATTCAAAATTCAACTTGCTTTGAATTGGTCCTACCCTTGGACCAAGTCAAAGGCAGATGAGAAGGGGCACAAAAACTTGTTTCTGTGCATGGGATTTCTCATGCACATCCATAATGTGCATGGAAGGGGCACAGATCAAAGTTAAGGTGGCATAGGGATATTTGATTCAAAATTCAAAACTCATTTGACTTGGTCCAAAATGGCTTCAACCAAATCAATTAATCTAAACCCAATAAGATTAGGTTAAATCCAACCAAATTAGGCTTAATCCAATTCAATAAATTTCTAATTAAATTAAAAATTAATTAGATCTAGTCCCTGATCAAATTAGGATCAAATCTTCTATAGTGATTAGGTCATCACATAACCTAATCATGTCAAACCCAATCAAATCCAATTCGATTAGATTTGATTGAATCCTCATCGCTCAATCAAATTAAGCTAACCAACAATCAAATTGCTAATTAATCCTCCAATAAACATAAAGTTTCAATCAAGTGGGTGTCTAGGCAATAGAGTCTCATCTATATGAAACTCTTGAAGAGTTCCAAACCAGTGAGACTCTTGAACCCAATGTCCCAAACAAATGAAACTTATGATCACAGAGTCCCAAACCAGTGGGACTCTTGATCACAGAGTCACAGATAAGTAAGACTCATAGTTCCAATCAAATGGAACCCATAATGATAGAGTCCTAATCCAGTGGGACTCCTGGTCACAAAGTTCAAATCACTAGGACTCTTGATCAGCCATCAGATCAGGTAGGAACTCCTATTATGTATGACCCCATAGGTTTGAATCCTAAGCTAGTAGTACAGAAGTCAATTTTCTATACCAATCAATGTGACCATCTAGCAATGGTATCCAATGTCTAGCTAGGTCGAATAGTCATAATGCAACATCAACGAACCTGTGGCATATGGTTACCGTATAATTCATCCCCTTGACCTCAATGCTCAAAAGATGACCTAGGGTTTAACTATCAACCCTAAAAAATCATCTATAGTGTATTTCAAAATTCCAATGTCCATCAAATGGACTACCCTGACCATAGTTTTGCTAAATTAAAATATAGTGATGCACTTGCTCCAACACTTGGAGGGATCAATCCCATCTTGACTCACACACCGACTTCACAAGTACTTGATTGCAGCTAGTAGCCTTCCATCACTGAATTAAAAATTTAGGTAGTCTAATATCTAAGTATAGTGAGTTGCTTGCACGCCATCATGATGATCTCAGGTCTAAGGGATACTTATACCCATATCCTTTACGAGCAACTCTTGACAACATAAAGCTCTGTAGTTGGGTCACGTTCAATGAAATGTACCCCTACACTTTATCTGCATGCCATATCAGTACTACATACTCCTTGATTAAGAGGACAACCAACACATATGGCACACAATGACCTACACTCAATATGTTGTTGTCCAAGGTAACAACGTATCCTTTGGTTGCGAACTAGTTTAAGGACTAAACGACAAATCTTCCTTTGTCTAGTCTAAATAGTTCAAAAGACTTCATCATAAAAGAGTTCATTATAGAAAGATCCACAAAAATGATGAATTACTAGAATAAATATTTTATTCAATTTATAATTCAAGTATAAATTATATTCAGCTCAACCATCTAAAACCTAGATAATTGGCTTTAGGATATATTTTCCAATAACTCCTACTTAGACTAAAACCACTCAAAATAATATTGAATATCCATCTTCCATTTGTGATTATCAAACTCTTTGATTCCAAGAGCCTTAGTAAATGGATTGGCCATGTTCTTCTTTCCATCAATCTTTTGAAGGTTGACATCACCTCGCTCCATGATCTCCAGTATAAGGTGGCAGCGATGCAGAATATGCTTGGTGTGCTGATGTGCCTTTGGCTCCTTCGCTTGAGCTATGGCTCCAGTGCGGTCATAGTATCACGAAATTAGACCATCTAAGGAGGGTACCACTCCTAGCTCATCGATAAACTTTTGTAGCCACACAGCTTCCTTCACAGCATCGGATGCTGTGACATACTCCACCTCGTATATAAAATTGGTCATAGTGTGCTGCTTAGAACTCTTCCAATAGATCACTCCACCATTTAGGATAAATACATAACCTGACACACTCATGCTATCATCGTGATCTGACTGAAAACCAAAATCAGTGTATCCCACAAGTTTCAAGTTAGCATCTCCATATATGAGCCACTGGTCCTTATTATTTCTCAAATACTTAAAGATTGCCTTTACAACCTTTCAATGATTCTCATCCGGATTAGACTGGTATCTACTCACTATCCCTAGTGAGTATGCCATATCTGGTCTCATATACATCATGGCGTACATAATAGAATCCACTGTTGAAGCATATGATATTCTACTCATACGCTCTCTCTCTTAAGAAGTTGTCAGACAATCTCTCTTTGAGAGAGTAATTCCATGGCCTATCGAAAGATAGCCCTTTTTGAAATTCACCATGCTAAACCTCTTCAACACGATATCGATGTACGTGGATTGAAATAATTCAAACAACCTTTTAGATCTATCTCTATAGATCTTCATCCCTAGAATGTAGAAAGCTTCTCCCAAGTTCTTCATGGAGAATTGCGACCATGGCCAAACCTTTATTTTCTGTAATGCAGGGATGTCATTTTTTATTAACAGAATATCATCCACATACAGTACAAGAAATATAACTACAAAACCATTAGCCCATTTATAGATGTAGGATTCCTCTCCATTCTTAATGAAGCCATATGTTCTGATCACTTTATCAAAATGTATGTTCCAACTCCGTGATGCCTGCTTCAATCCATAGATGGATCTTTGAAGTTTGCACATCTTGGACTCATCTATGGATGTAAAATCTTTAGACTATATCATATACATCTCTTCGTCCAGCTCTCCATTTAGGAAAGCTATTTTTATATCTATTTGTCAGATCTCATAGTCTAGATATGTCGCTATCGCAAGCATGATCTGAATGGACTTGAGCATTGCCACTGAAAAAAATATCTCGTCATAATCAATACTATAACACTGATGATATTTCTTAGCAACCAAATAGACTTTATAGGTCTCCATCTTCCCATCTGTGCTCCTTCTTTTTTTGAAAATTTACTTACACCCAATGGATTTTACTCCTTCAGGTGAATTAGTCAATGTTGATACACTATTGACCTTCATGGACTCTATTTCGGACTTCATGGCTTCTAGCCACTTATCGAAGTTAGACCTCTAATAGCATCCATGTAGATGATCGGATCCTCATCATTCTCATCGAGTTTAATAGAATCACCATCCTATACCAAAAAATCATAGTATTTGTCCTACTGATGTGGTACTCTATCGGATCTCCTCAATGATGCATCTGCAACGAGCTCCGAGTTTGATCTTATCAAATTCAATTCTGCAGGTTCACTAGAATGTGTCAGTTCTTCCACCTATTAAACTTCATTAAGTTCAACATTAGAGGTAGTTGTTCCTTCCCCAAGAAATACCTTTTTCAAAAAGACTGCCCTATTACTGATGAATATCTTTTGCTCTTCAGCAAGGTAGAAGTAATAACCCCAAATTTTCTTGGGGTACCCTACAAACAAGCCTTTATTGGATCTAGGTCCAAGCTTTTCTGGCTGCAAATGTTTAACAAAAGTTGGACATCCCTAAACCCTAAAGTGAAAGAGTGTTGGCTTACGTCCAATCCATATCTCATATGAAGTCTTTGCAACAAACTTGCTCGAAACAGTATTCAAAATATAACAAGCAATCTCACATGCATAACCCCAGAAAGAAATCGGTAGACTAGCAAACCCCATCATGGACCGAACCATGTCCAATAGGATTTGATTCCTTCTTTTAGATATACCATTATGCTATGGTGTTCCAAGAGGGATCTATTATGAGAGAATTTCATTCTCTCATAGATATGTCAAAAATTCATTGAAAAGGTATTCATCTCATCGATCAGACCAAAGAATTTTAATACTCTTTCCAAGTTTTCTATCTTATTTTGATATCATTTGAACATTTCAAATGCATCAAATTTACTCTTCATAAGATAGATGTACCCATACCTAGATAGGTCGTTAGTAAATAAATGTAGTAGAACCCAGCTCTAGCACATGTGTTCATAGGTCCACATACATCAACATGTACTAGACCCAGAAGCTCAGTGGTCCATTCATCCTTTTCAGTAAAAGATGATTTGGTCATCTAACCAAGAAGGCAGGACTCACAGGTATTCAATGATTTATAATCATCAATGTCAAGGATATTCTCCTTGACTAACCTATTGATCCTATTCTTATTTATATAACCAAGCCTATAGTGCCAAAGATAGGCATCAATGACATTATCTAATTTTAGACATTTATTTGACATGTACATTACACTAATAGACTATGATAAAATATAAATATAATTTTTTAATTATCCTCATATTACTATAATATTATTCATAATAATATCATAATAATTTCTTTTATTGATAAATAATAATCATCTTTGATCAAAATTTTAACAGATATTATGTTCATCTTAAAAGATGGACAATAGTGATAATTACTTAAAATGATATTATTATTTTTGAAAACAAGCTCAAGAGTTCATAATGCCAGGACTGAAACTTTACTTTCATCCCCAACATTAAAAAATCTACACCATTCTCAAACTTTCTACCATTTAAAGTCCATGCAATGAATTGCATATATGAATTGGACTCTCGGTATCTAATACCCAAGTAGATATATCACAAATAGAAAAATTATAAGGTGTTATCATATAACAGCCTTGACCAGCAACCACTTGTTGATTTCTCCTATTCAGCCTATTCAGGTTAAGAGGAAAATTTCTCTTCAGGTCTGCCAGATTAGGGTTGACACTAGACCTCTCAATCTTTGGTCCTAAAAGCTTGTCACTATCCAATAGTGAATGGAAAGGACTTACACTAGCCATTCTATTTATCTAAAAAAAATATGAAACCTTATAAGTACTTGAATTAATTAATCCTAAAGACTTGAACTTTAGTCTAAAGGTTCTTCCACTATTTTAACGAATTGCTAGCCTCTACCTCTAATTTAAGAAATTACACTAACTTCTTAGTGGGTACTGGAATCCACATAGACTACAAATAGACCCAAGAAAAGCTCTGGCCAACCCATGTGCATCTACAGATAGGTTCACAATCAATTATTTTTTTAAATAATTTTTAGTATTAAGATTTTGCCTCAGAAGCCAATTCAATAGGCTATGGCCTCCACTGAAAAGGTCTGGTTAGGTCCAACCATTAACATGATTGACTTTAGTGCATCAAACAAATGATAATCAAGCCCGAGGAAAGCTCTGGCCAATCTGATTACCATTAAGAGAGTATGACCTAATCATCATATGATGGACAGTAATTTCAACATCCAAATAAACATCAAGTGTAAGGCACCTCCAATGTCCATCCAAAAAACTGGACTCATTAATATTTACCTTAATAGGAGGCTATGACTCAATTATCTCCATAACTTAGTCATTTTAATAATCTAATAATTTAGAAGATTTAGGTTACTAATGATTAAAAGATAGAAAAGAACACGAATCCATTTTCTTCCACTGACTTCACCAATTCAAATCCTTCCACTGACTTCACCAAGTCAATAGGTTAGGATTAGAATCAATTTAGATCTATGGGCACCTAATTCAATCTTACTAATTGAAATCAGTTAAACTAAATTCTAGTAACATGGGTCAGCTTGAATCACCAAGTGATCTAATCAAATCCTAATCAATCATATTGACTAGGTAAGTGAGATCAGTGGAAGGGATATATCATTAACTCATCAAAGATCAAATCAGTGCGAGTAGCTCCCACTTAAAAACCACTGGTCTTAATTGCCAAACTTATCTTAAATACCAATCGATTAATTAGGTTCAATCTAATCGACCTAGTAATTTTAGGCTCAACCATGTAGCCATGAATGAAGTCCATCTTAATCTCTGTTAAAGATATGGACTCGTCTAACTACAATTATTGAAGTTGAATCTAAAGAGTTCTTGATCTAATCTAATTCAACATTTGATTAGATTTGATTAATTTCTCTAATTTAGTTTATTCTTTAACTAACCTTAGGTCTAACCCAATTAATGGACCTAATTCATCTAATCCTTTAACCAATAGTTTTATGTTTTATGTCTTAGGATCTTTAATTCATAATTCTAGATCCTATGAATACTTAATTCTTTTAATTAAGTTTTTAGGTTGATGGGTTGGTGTTTGATATTTGAAAATAATTTTTAAATTTTGAAAGATTTTATTTTCTGTTCACCAAATGGGTTGACTCATTTCATAAATGGGTCAACTCATTTCATAAACAGCAATCATATTGCTAGTTTCATAATAGAAAATAAAGCACACACTAAAAATTAAATCATGAATCATAATTTAGATCTAATCTAACATATTCATGTTTAATTTTAGTTTGAAATAATTTTAACAATCCCTTTTGCTGCTTCATCTTCAAGAGCAATAACCATAGTAGCACCCCCACATGCCATAGGAGAACCCCATCGAATGGGAGGAGAGGGCCTTTAAACCCTACTTTTCTCCTATGACTAGATGGCCATTGCGATCTACTCAATTAGACTACTTGCTACTAGGGATTAACATATCAAATATATAAATATTTAATTTTTCTAATTACACATTAAAGCATGTCAAGCAACCTAATTGCTCTGATACCATTGAAGGAAATCTAGCAGGATTAAAGCATGCTTTTCAAAACTTTTTTCAAATTTTATGGCAACAGAAGCTAAAATTAATTTAATATTAATCTACTACATGCAATGATCAAATCATACAATCCTACTCAAGATCTAAACATGCTAATATATAATTAAAAATTTAAATATGATCGATCAGCTAATCACATTTATTGACTGACTTGTGTTTCGAAAATAATACCTATGCATGAGTAGATGATCTCCACGACCTAAATCTATAGAAGGAAGCCCACACATTGCGCTGTAGCCACACAGTTGTCTAGCCTCTATGATGAGTCCACATGGAGCTCCTGATCCCGACCAGCTCTACCAGAGTGCTAGCTCCTCATCGAGACCTTCAATGGCTGATCTCGATCGATCCAATCGATCACCTTCTTTCTGATCTTCTGGATGCTCTAGAAAATTAGATGGTGCGGTATGGAGGATGATGAGATGGTGGTACAAAATTAGTGGTGATCGAGCACTCACAGCGCTCAATCTCTCCACCCAAACCTAGAGTCCCAATACTAGGGTTTTGCAAACACCAAAAATCCTGATGCCCGAAAATAGTCTCACACCCACTCCCTTTGGAATTTACTCATGAAATAAATTTTCATGGGTAGAGAACTCTCCTATCTATGCATGCCTCACTCAGATCCCAACTAAAGTGGGCATCCAAAAATGAAAGGAAAAAAAAATGTGGCATGAGATATAGAAGTTGGAGTAGGGAAAGGTGGCATGAGATATAGAAGTTGGAGTAGGGAATTACTTTCTCCCTCTTTGGACTTTTCTTACCCCCAAAACGTGCGCCCCTCTCTAGAATTCTCTCCCCAGAAGATTCCTATCTATCTCTCATGCACACACAAAAATTTCCATCTTAAATGGGTGACCAAAAGGATGGAAAATCAGCGTGGAAGAGATATGGTGAGATGGTTGAACTTGTTTCAACCAATCTCATGAATTCAATATTCAAAGAGCTATCTTATCTAATTCCAACACCTAACCCCAAGTGATTGACATGCAGAAGGACTCTCCTTCTATGCATCCATGCTAAAAATATTAGAAAAAATGGCAACAAAAATCCAAAGGGAGCATGGAATTCAGATAAGAGAGGATAAGATTCAAAGACTAACAAATCAAGTTGAATTCAAAATTCAGCTTGCTTTGAATTGGTCCAACCCTTGGACCAAGTCAATGGCAGATGAGAAGGGGCACAGAAACTTGTTTCTGGGCATGAGATTTCTCACACACATCCATAATGTGCATGGAAGGGGCGAAGATCAAAGTTAAGGTGGCACAGGGATATTTGATTCAAAATTCAAAACTCATTTGACTTAGTCCAAAATGATTTCAACCAAATTAATTAATCTAAATTAAATTAGACTAGGTTAAATCCAATCAAATTAGGCTTAATTTAATTTAATAAATTTTTAATTATAATAGAAATTAGTTAGGTCCAACCTCTGATGAAATCAAGGTCAAATCTTCCATAGCGATTAGGTCATCACATAACCTAATCGGATCAAACCCAATCAAATTTAATTTGATCAGATTTGATCAAATCCTCATCACTCAATCAAATTAAACTAATCAACAATCAAATTTTAATTATTTCTCTAATAATTATAGAGTTTCAATCGGATGGGTGTCTAGGTAATAGAGTCCCATCTATATGAAACTCTTGAATAGTTCCAAATCATTGGGACTCTTGTACCCAATGTCCCAAATAAATAAAACTCACAATCATAGAGTCCTAAATAAGTAGGACTCTTGATTACAGAATTTTAGACAAGTAAGACTCGTAGTCCCAGTTCAGTGGGACCCATAATGGTAGAGTCCCAGTCTAGTGGAACTCCTAGTCATAGAGTTTCAATCCAGTGAGACTCTTGACCATAGAGTCTCAGACCATTAGAACTCTTGATCAGCCATCAGATCGATAGAAAATTTTATTATGTGTGACCCCATAGGTTTGAATCCTAAGTCGGTAGCACAGAAACTAATTTTCTATACCAATCGATGTGACCATCTAGCGATGATACCCGACGTCCGGATAGGTCGAATAATCACAATGCAACATCGATGAACCTATGGCATATGGTTACCATATAATTCATCTCCTTGACTCAATGCTTAAAAGATGACCTAGGGTTTAACCGTCAATCCTGAAAAATCATCTATAGTGTATTTCAAAATTTTAACATCCATCAAATGGACTACTCCGATCGAAGTTTTGCTAAATTAAGATATAGTGATGCATTTGCTCCAACACTTAGAAGGATCAATCCCATCTTGACTCACACACCGACTTCATAAGTACTTGACTGTACCTAATAGCCTTCCATCATTGAATTAAAAATTTAGATAGTCCGATATCTGAGTATAGTGAGTTGCTTGCAAGCCACTATGGTGATCTTAGGTCTATAAGATACTTATCCATATCCTTCGCGTGCAACTCTTGATAGTAGAAAGCTCTATAGTTGGATCACGTTCAGTAAAATGTATCCCTATACTTCACCTGCATGCCATACCATAACTACATACTCCTTGGTTAAGAGGACAATCAATACATATGGCACACAATAACTTACACTTGATATGTTGTCATCCAGGATAACAACGTATCATTTGGTCGTGAACTAGTTTAAGGACTAAACGATAAATCCTCCTTTATCGAGTCTAAATAGTTCTAAGGACTTCATCACAGAAGAGTTCGTTACAAAAAAATACACAAAAGTGATGAATTGCTAGAATAAAAATTTTATTCAATTTATAATTTAAGTACATATTATATTCTGCTCAACCATCTATAACCTAGATGATTGATTTTCGGATACATTTTCCAACACTCCTATTCTTGACATAGTGGGCTTTTACCTTTATTAGAATGAGGTTCTCCTTCTGTTCCTAACAAGAACATCAGGATATAAAAGAGTTGTTGAGAAGGCCTCTCCTCCTTTTTTATGTCAGGATGAGGTCCTCCTCCTATTTCTGACATGGTAGGCTTTTACTCTTATTAGGATGAGGTTCTCCTTATATTCCTAATAAGGACATCGGGGCACAAAAAGGCCATTAAAAGGATGTCTTCCCTTTTTTTATGTTAGAATGAGGTCCTCCTCCTGTTCCTAGCATGTTGGGCTTTTATCCTTGTTAGGATGAGGTTTTTGTCCTATTCCTAACAAAGACATCAGGGTACAAAAGAGCCATTAAAAGGACCTCTCCTCTTTTTTCATGTTAAGATAAGGTCATTCTCCTGTTTCTGAAATGATGGGCTTTTATTCTTGTTAGGACAAGGTTCTCCTCCTATTCCTAATAAGGGCATCGGGGCATAAAAGGGTCGTTGAAAGAGCCTCTCTCTATTATCTCCTATTTATAAATAGGAGGTCTTCTACTTCATTTGAAAGTAAAATTTGGTTGGATAATTTTCTATCATTATATAACTTTGTACTAAAGACAAGAATTGTTAAAGAAAATTTTATTAAAATAGTCATTGATGGTACATCTATAGATTTTCTGAGTTTTAAGATCGTGGGAACATTGATCCTCCAAGCTCTTTTAGATAATAAGTTTTTGGTCAGATAATTTTTACGACCTCATAAGAACCTTCCCAATTCGGAACGAGCTTTCCTTGATTCTATGATTATGAAATATCTACTCATCGAAGTACTAGATCTCCTCCTCTGAATATTTCACTCTTCACTTTTAAATTGTAGTGACGAGCTATTCTTTGTCTGTAGGCAATCATTCTGATCTAAACTTTTTTCCGTTTTTCCTCCAACAGATCAAGGTTTGTCCTGAGGTCTTGTGAATTGCTTTGTTCATTGAAAGCTTCAACTCCTGCTAAGAAAAGTTCAAGTTTAATTGGGATGACAGCCTTTGTTCCAAAGGCCAATGCAAAAAAAGTTTCTCCTGTTGGCAGTCTTTGGGTAGTTTTGTAAGCCTAGAGTATATGGTGGAGTTCATCCATCCATGTACCTTTCATCTTTTCAAGTCTTGCTTTTATCCCCTAAAGTAGAGTTCTGTTGGTTATCTCAGCTTCACCATTTGCTTGAGGGTGCTTCATAGATGTAAAATGATGAAAAATATTCAAATCTTCACAAAATCCGATGAACTTTACTCCTATAAACTAGCGTCTATTATCAGTGATTAGTATTCAAGGTAGGCCAAATCTAAAAACTATCACTACAACAAAAAGGAGAAAAGGCGGTGGTTTTATAGGCTTCTTGCGGTGGTTTTAACCGCTGCCTAAAAATTTATCGATGAATTAAAGACTGTCGTGCATCCACCATCTTTGAAACCGTCAATAAAAACTCCACGGCGGTTTTGAAATCGCCACTAGTTCTCTGCTAATTAGCAGCGATTTTTCGAAACCACCACTAATCTTTAAAATAATTAGCGGCAATTTGTCAGAATCGCTGCTAATAACCCAACTAATTAGTGGCGGTTCTAAGAAACTGCAGCTAATAAGTCTGGGTATTAGCAGCAATTCTGACAAACCACTGCTAGTATATTCCAGAGAACTACCACTAATAGATAAGTAATTTTGAGGCAGTTTTACCAAAACCGCCGCTAATCTTCTTAATATATTGTGGCAGCCACAAATTGCTTGCAAAGCATTGCTTTTTTCTTTAAAAGTAAAATAAAAAAACTGCCACTAATTTAGGCAAACCGTCGCTATATCCTAGGCGCACCAAAAGAGCTCTTGCTAGCTAGATCCTGAGCTTACCAAAGCACCCCAAAACTGAAAATAGGTGCAATAGATGGTAATAGATACAGAACAAATTGAGCTACAGTAATAAACCTGATGAAAATAAAAGAAGAGGACAAGATTAGACATCTGCCAATAGTGTTGAATAGCAAACTCCTGATCTATTAGAATAAACACCAAGTCCTCATGGAAATAAACAATTCCTCTGAAGTGAACCTCGGTAAAAACCTTATCAGCATAAAACCCCTGAGCACATATAGAACTAACATCCTGTGAGTTACCCAAGAGGGGAATGACAATTTTTAGACCTGTAAAAGAACGAGGACTAAAAAAAGCAGTAGATATCGTAGACAGCAGTAGAATAGTCCTAGTGACACCAAGCTGAAAACTCCACTTCATGAGAATTAATTGCTCATCAGCAAGAGACAAAAAAAACAAATGACCATCATATCAGTGCTAAAATGATAACAGATGTTAGAACTAAAGCCATGATATGCAACTTGAAAAGCATCAACAGCCAAAATGGTAGACTTTATAAATATTTGCTTGTATATTTATAAAAATATATTTGCTTGTATGAAGAATTGACTTTCATGTTGAATTATAATATCAACATCTATGTAGACTCCACCAATTCCCATATAGACTTTATAAATATTTCAACATCCATGTAGACTCCACCAATTCCCATAAAAAGAGCAACGATAAAATTGAAAAATATTTCAACATCCAAAAGTTATTTTTGCCAGTGGTTTGGTCTCTACTCACTTAGTAAAATAATCCACTGCTACCAAAAAAAATTTTCGCTATCCAGATATCATGGAAAAAGGCCCAAGTATATCCATTTTCTACTATGCAAATGACCAAGGGACACTTAAATGTATCAGTTGTGTAGTCGGTTATCTCTGAATGCTTGCATTGCTCTGACATCAATTATATTTCCTCAAATTATTTATGATATCCTAATGCATGGTTGGCCAGTAATATCCTTGCTGGAGTAACTTGTAAGATAAAGATTTAGCCCCTAGATGGTTTCCACATATTCCCTTATGAACTTCTCTCAAAGCATAATTAGCTTTGGAAGATCGAAGACACTTGAGGAGTGGCAAGAAATACGATCTCTTATACAACTTATTTTCATACAAAATATAACGGGAGGCTTGATTTCTCAATTTTTGAACTTCCTTAAGGTTTCTAAGAAGAACTCTATCTTTAATATATGAAATTAATAGGTCGATCTAGCTAGGCTCATGGTCAACCTACATTATTGCTTGGGATTCTTCCGAGCTTGGATGTTGCAGAACTTCAAAGAAAACTTCTTTTGGCAATTCACTCGGGACCAAAGTTAGCAGCTTAGAAAGAAGATCGACTCTGGTGTTTTCTGCTCTGGGGATCTATTGAATATCAAAGCTATTAAAGGCCGAGGTCAAGCTTCTTATCTTCTTCAAATACTTCTTCATGCTTTCCTCCTGAGCTTCATAGATATTGCTGACCAATCCCATCATTAATTGAGAATCACTATAAACCTTCAATGCCCTGCTTTCGATTCTTTAGCTATCCTCAATCCTGAGATTAAGGCTTCATATTCAGCTCCATTGTTGGTGGCGAAAAACTCAAAGCACAGAGCATATTCAGCAATAATCTTTTTTGGATTAATTAAAATCAGTCCTGCACCTACCCTTGAGGCATTGGATGAACCATCTACATATAAAGCCCAAAAATCTTTAGGGAGATCAACTTTTTCTTTGGGAGAACAAAGAGTACGAACTTCTTGATGCTCAGATTCGGCTACATCTGGGATGGTGCATTCTACTACAAAGTCGACCAATATCTAAGCTTTGATGGATGATCGAAATTAAAAATTAATATCAAACTCAGTTAGCTTGATCACCTATTTTGCTATCCTTCCAAAAGTATTAAGCTAGCGAAGAATAACCTTAATAGATTGATCAGTGAGAAGTGTAATTGTATGCCCCTAAAAATAAGATTGGAGCTTCTTGGTTGCAATCAACAACACATAAGTTAGTTTTTCTAATTTTGTGTACCTTATTTTCGCATCCCTCAGAATACTTATATAGTAGAACGATTTCTGAATTTTAGCTTCTTCTCTAACTAGGATAGCTCTAATGGCTGCTAGTGATACTGTCAAATACAAGAATAATTCTTCTCTAGATTCAGGCTTGGCAATGAGTAGAGGTGAACTAAGATAATTCTTCAATGCTTCAAAGGCCCACTAACACTCAAGAGTCCAATTAAAGTTCTTGAGTTGCTTAAGTACTTGGAAGAAGGGCATGCAACGCTCTATCGATCTCGAGACAAAGCAATTAAGGGCTACCACTTTACCTGTAAGGCGTTGAACTTCTTTTATTATTTTAGGGGCAGTCATCTCTTAGATGGCTTTGATCTTCTTTGGATTTACCTCGATGCCGCATCTCGATACCATGAATCCCAGCAACTTTTCTGCAGTCACTTCAAAAGTGCACTTCATAGGGTTCAGCTTCATCTTATACTTTCAGAGGATGCAGAAGATCTTCTCAAGATCAACAATATGATTTGATGAAGATCGGCTTTTAACAAGCATGTCATCTACATAGACCTCCATATTGTAGCCTACTCCTTGAAGATCTTGTTCACTAGATGTTGATAAATGGCACCCATGTTCTTTAGTTCAAATGGCATAACCCTATAATAATAAAGATCATTAGTTCAAATGGCATAACCCTGTAATAATAAAGACCACGGTCATTAATAAAAGTAGTTTTTTCCTCATCTTCTGATGCCATCCAAATTTGGTAGTAGTTGAAAAAAGAATCCATGAAAGTGAGGAGCTCATGGCCTGAAGTTGCATCCACTAGTTGATCAATTCTTGGCAAGGGGTAGCTGTCTTTTGGGCAGATCTTGTTTAAGTCTATGAGTCTATGCACATCTTCTACTTGTTATTTGCCTTCTTGATGAGGATGACATTGGCAATCCAATATGGATAGTATACTTTTTGGATGAACTTGGCTTTGAGGAGTTTTTCGATCTTGTCTACAATGGCTTCCTATCACTCTAGTGTAAAACTATGCTTCTTTTGCTTTACCAATCAATATTTGAAGTTTACGCCCAATCAATGCTCCATGAGTTCAACATCAATCCAAGGCATGTCTGCAGGTACCCAGGCAAAAACATCAGCATTCTTCCATAAGAAGGCGACAAGCTGCTTTCTAACCTCCTCCCTCAGGTTGGAGTCGATCTTAATAGTATGATCTTCATGCCCATCATTTAAAGGAATTATAACATGATCTTTGATTGGTTCTCTTCGTTCTTCTATTAGATCATCACGAGCATCAAGCCCATCCACTGGATAAGATTTCACCTGCTTTCTTTCTTGTAAAGCAATAGTGTAACAGTGCCGCACAAGAGCTTGATCTCATATGACTTCCCCAACCCCATAACTAGTTAAAACTTCATTTTTAGATAATAAGTCGAAACTACTACCTAAAGTGCATTCAAGCAAGGTTGGCAAAGAATAGCGTTGTAAGCTGAGGGAGCCTTCACCATCAAAAAATATACTTAGACCTTTGACTGCCTTGGGTACCGACTTGCTATGACAGACAAGGTTATTATTTCTTCAACCAGCACTACATTGCTAGTGAACCCACTAGTGGAGAACTTATTAGTCCCATTCTATTATCAGATATGGATATTTTAGAGAATGCATCGCACAACAAAATATCAATAGAGCTTTCATTATCAATTAAAATATAGTATACATCATAGTCAGCAATATTTAAAGTTACTACAACTGCATCATTGTACGAAAATTAAACCCCTTAAGCATTTTCTTCAGTAAAAGCGATGAATTCTTCAGTCTATTGCTTCTTTACCAGCTCTGCCAATCCACTTGCCTCTCCCCATCGATATCCCCTAGCGATGGTGTTGATTATTTTGAGCGAAGGCTGATCTCCCTATGGCTCATCCCTCTAAGATGGTTCGGGCTAGGGCAGAGTCCTTGGCCGATCTTTTCTTTTTTCGATCGACGTCTAAAGAATCGATCTAGCTGACCTCTTCTGATGAGCTCCTCGATCTTATCTTGGAGCTGGATGCATTTTTCTGTATCGTAGCCATGGTCATAATGGTAGAGACAATATTTGATGGGATTACATCGGGATGGGTGAGTCCTCATTCTTTCAAGCCTTGGCAACTGCTCCTTTATCTTCATCAGTACTTAGATCTTAGGAGCATTCAAAGGGACATAGTTATGAAACCTTCTAGGTGGGGAGACCCATCGTGCCCTTCAGTCCGGGCTCTTTTGTCGACGAGCTTAGGATGGAGTCCGAGCTTATCAATGCTCAAGAGAAGTTCTAAAGCATGGCTGAGCTTCACTCGGCTTCTTAACAATAACAAGCTTGCTTCATTCACTCGCCAGCCACTCTCTTGCGACCTCTTCATCTTTTTGTTTGAAGGCTTTCTCCGCTCGAACATAGCCTTCGGCCCAGGTCAGCATGTCATCTCGGAGGTACTTCTTCAAGAAGAAGAGGAGATCATTCTTCTAAAGGCCATCCTTTAGTGTGACCATAGCAATAGATTGGTCCAAATTATGGACCTTCAGAGTAGCAACATTGAAGCGATTGACATAAGCTTAAATGGACTTTCCTTTCTTCTGCTTGATGTTGATAAGAAAGTCAGAACCTCACCTCTAGCACCGACTACTGATAAAATAAGCCATAAATTCATGGCTCAGCTGATTGAAAGAAAAGATGATATCTAGTTTTAGGTTCGAGTACCAATTTCTTGCTGCTTCCTTCAGTATAGAAAAAAAAGCTCGATAAAGAATGGCGTCAGGAGCGTCATGGAGCAGCATCATAGTCCTGAAATCTTTGAGGTGATTGACTGGGTCAGAAGTTCCATCATAACTTTCAAATTGAGGAAGCTTGAAGTTCGGCGGGATGGGCTCCTACATGATCCAGGCAGAGAATGGAGGATCAGTGCAGATGTTGTCATTATGGATTGAAAAAGCATGGTAGAGTTCTTCAATCCATTGATTCATTTTTTGAAGACTCTAATCGAGAGCATCATCTCAATCATGAATCTTAGAGGGCCATTAATTGTAGATGGAGAGAGTCTCTCTAGGAGAAGAATCGTGATCAGAATAAGGGCTCTTTGCTCTCTGCTTCCCCTTCCTAGGGGTTTCTAGTCTACTTATCCAGGTGGGCCTTCTCTCTGGTGGGGGTCTCTCTGGTTGAGCTGGTACCAGAGGTTGCTGCATGGCCTACACCATCTCAGTGAAGCCTCTATCCTACTGCACCAACAAGTTGAATTACTCAAAATTCATCATGGTTGCCAGTGGAGGGGGTTAAGATATTGGAGATAGGTAGATCTAGGTTAGATCTAGCAGCGGAGGCAGTAGATCGCCAAGTTGCAGCCTTGTTTGGCGGCATCTCACAGAAAGAGGAAGAAATCTAAGGAGAAAGAGTTAAGAAATTGAAGATAAAAGAAAAAAGATGAACTCGACTGAGCACTCCTTTTAGAATAAGGGCTCAAGTGGCTCTTTCTCTAGCGTCAATCTTGTTGGTGCAGAAAATGGTGTAGATGTCGGATATCACTGGAGCTGGAGAGGTTGGAATCATCGATGAGACCTACAAGATGGAGTCTTGACTGAAATTGGCTTCGGTAAGATCCTCCGATGGTCAAGTTAGTTCTCCATCTCAATAAGAATGGAATGCTCAAGAAGAAAAAATGAGCAGAGTAAGGGTAGAGAGTTTGAGTTTAGGAAAGAAAGCATATCTGAAGGATCTTTTATATAGACGAAGCATGTAATAAACTGATAGTGATAGCCATAACTGCTTACTAGTGGGCCGTTTGGGCCATGTAGAGTTTGTTACGGAGAGTAAGTTATCATTTATCATGACTTGCTAGATCGTTGGAGATCTACGGTAGGAGTTCAAGAAAAATCTTTACACTCGTATACAGACTTGCATATATCGGAATGAAGAACTTGAGGCTGATCAAACTTGGAATCGACTATTAAGTGGCAGAGGATGGACTGAATCTAATGGGGCTGATTGTAATCTACTGGTGCTTCCTTCGATAACTTGGAGAAGTTCGGCTAGCTAATCAAGAAAAATTTTCTCAAGATTTAAAGACTTCTTGATGGCATCGTTTCAATTGCTCTAAGCAATTCATCTAATACTTAGGATCAGCTAGAAGTAGATCAAAGGAGCACTGAGGTTTATTGTCTGCAAAATAGCTACTTTATATTCTGAATGAGGAACTGAACTCGCATGGGTGACGAGGTCCTTTTAGACCAGTTCAACCGATGGGTGCATCATAGACTGAGCGAATCTACAACCAACTGAAAGAAGTTTGGCTAGAAAGAGTACGATTAAAAGAAATTTGACTGGGAAGAGTCCAGCTGAAAGGAGTGTGACTGGAAGAAATTCGTTCGAAAGGAGCGCGATCGATAGAAGTTTGTTCGAAAGGAGCATGACTCGAGAGAGCATGGCTGAAAGGAGTTTGGATGGGAGAAGTCTGTCGTTTGCAATAGGGGGAATTGACCATCCTCGAAATCCACTATTCACCAAGATTGAATGGGTTGGGTCCTCAATACTAAAGATCTTATTATTCGTCCTATGTTAGTAAGCAAAGTTAATGAAAATGGCACTTCTCTTTATTACCCAAGTTCGTCCTATCGGACTTTAGTATACCTTTGACAAGTTCTACAGTATAGAATTATTGTTGAGAAGATCGGCAAATTTCACATAATGGAAGTCAGCCACCAAGGACTTTGGCTGGATTATTTTAGCCCCAATAATACTCATGTTGAAAGATCATATTAGAAACAATAATGTCTCAAATATAACAAATCCATCAATACAAATCCAACTATGCAAAACCAACAATATAAATCCATTAGTAAAAATAACATATATAATGGTGATTATGTACAAAAATTTTTACCTTTAGTTATGATAAACGAAACTCTCAAGACTATGATCTGGCTGTCAAAACTCTATTCAATGTCCTCCAGTTCAGTAATTTATTCTCTCATAAATTTAATTTAATTTTTTAAATAAATTATTATATCAATTTAAAATTTTAAAATTTTCTATCAGGGTTCACCATGGTCCACACTCTATCCCCAAGATTTTAGAGAGAGAAAATTCTAGAAAGAGAAAGTAAAGAGAGAAAATTCTAGGAAGAGAAAGAGAGGAGAGAGAAAATCTTTTTTATTTTCTTTCTTTTTCTTTTTTTTCATTTTTTTCTAAAATCCAAGAATTATAATAGAGAGAGAAAATAGGAGAGGAAGTAGAGAGAGAAAATAAATCTTTTAGAGAGAGTCAGATTCTAAAGAGAGATTCAAGATCAAGATGGGAGAGAGAGAAGAGAGATAAACTCTCTCTCTAACTCTTCTTTTCTTTCTTCTTTTTTTTCTTTTTTTTTCTTTTCTTTTCTTTTCTTTTCTTCTTTTTCTCTCATTTTCTTCTTCCTTCTTCATGGAAATAGAGTAGGGAAAGAGCTCGGCCAACCATCCCCATGGCAGCGATCTCTTGATGGCAACCACCCCACCCTCGATGGCTTAAGCCCCCGGACAATCGAGCATAGCCTCATCCAGTGATGGTGGCCGCTCTGATAGAAGGAAAGAAAATAATAAAAAATAAGGAAGGCTCTGTCCCTAGTGAAATATGGCGATCGGTGGCTTATTCTGATCGTTAAAAACTTTTTAGAGTTTGAAAAGGAAAGATGAAGAGGGATAGGGGGTCTATACCTCAACTCCGGCAAGGGATTTGCTTCAATTCCGATAGCCATCGAGAGTCTGATTAGCGGATCTTCCAAGAGAAAAATAGGGAGAAAAATAGCGGTGGCTATGGCAAATCTCCGATGAGGAGATCAAGTGGTTTAGGGGCACTTAATAGAGGAACCCCTTAGGTTCCTTCTTGCTTAGGGAACTAAGTTTTTTTATCCTAATTAGAAGTCCATCGGAGAAGAGGACTCCTTTTGGGAGTCCTCTGCTTCTACCTCACACGTTGCATGAGGTTTCTTTTTTTTTTTGCTTGCTTTAAATTTTGTGTAGGATATTTTATGAAAAATTTAGGTTCTTACAATTGTCACAGGATCTGAGAAATATTGAAATATAATATGAATCACTGTTTCATGATTGATAGTTAAACCCTAGGTCATCTTGAGCATTAAGGATCAAAGGGATGAATTATGCAATAACCATATGCTAAGTTGCTTGAATGTTACTTTGTAACCATTCAACCTATCTGGATGTCAGGTATCATTATTAAATGGTTACTTCAATTAATACAGAAAATTAGTTTCTATGCTACCAGCTTAGTATTTGAAACCTATGAAGTCACATATATTAGTCATGCAACGTAGAAAAGATTGACCTAACATCTATATATTCAATTTGGAAGTGATTAACTTAATTGAGCAAATAGATTTACTTAATTGGAGAATTAAGTTAATGATCATATGGAATTAAATACTGACTATGCCTAGTCAGCACTGGTCATGATATTCAAAATTAATTTTAGGGATGAGTTTGACTTGAAAAGATCTAATATTTAATAAGAGATTGAATTCAAGTTATAATTAATTTTAGATCAGATCTAAATTTATTAGACTTGAGTTCATTGATCAGTTATCCAAGTTAGACTTGGACCTAAAACCCTAATTAGATTAGGGCTAGACAGTCTATTTGAATTAAGTTCAAATCAGGGTTGAATCATATTCGAATTAGACTCAATTTGGACCAAATTTAATTTGGTCAACTAGTAGCTTTGACCACTAAGATTCTCTCTCATATGTGGCCGATCAAGAGAGCATTGGGCTTGAAGTTTGTCAACTATGAGCCTTAGTTTGGGTGGCACAAACATGGGCCCAATAGTTGGCACCAACCACATCTCCTAACAAGATTAGGAGATCACCTTTGGTCTCTTACTTGGAGTAGGATTTGACTAGTTAAGATAGTTATCCATGGATCCTTATTTGATTAGGATTCAATCAGGTCTAGGGCTTCATTTGTAAATAAAGAAGAACCCTCTTGGGCATGGGACATGACATATCCATACTTGTGGGCGTGAGCTAGGCAAGACATGGGAGAGAAAGAGAACTCTAGGGTAAAGCTCATCTTCTTCTTCCTCTTGGCGTGTAGGTAGAGGATTTGATCTTGCCATCCATTTCCTTCTTCGTTTTTGGCGTAGCACCTCACTTCTCATTCCTCTTCTCTATGTTGCATGGCATGCGTGCAAAGTAGAGGGTCCGTGCTTTTGAATCTCGCGAAATAGTTTTGCAAAATTTTCAGCACCTCAGTCTTGTTTTCGCTGCACATCGAGATATATTTTCATAATTATTATAAAAAAATTTTAAACTTAAATCTATTCTTCCTGATCTCTATATAAATATTATTTAGATCTAAAGAATTTTTTCTTCAACCGGTATCAGAGCCAGTCCAAGCTTTGATCTGAATATAATTAAAATTTTGGTTATACTGAATTTAACATCTAGATTGTCACCAAATTTTTTCTTTTAAATCAGATTATTTTTTAATGTGATTTCTTTAAAATTTTGATCTGATGTTGATTAGATCTTAATTTAGAGAAGTCACACCTGGTTTTATAATTTTTTGATTAGCGATTAGATTATTACAATTCTGTTTTTTCATGAAAGATGAAATCTATTTTGAACAGAATTTTTTTGTGAAGTTTCGTTCATTGTTTAAATCAGATTTTAATATGTATTCAGATTTATTTTGAATAGATTTTCATACTATTTTAGATCTAAAAGAGAATATTTATATGGTGTATAATTTGATTCAAATCTGATTTAAATTTATGATATGTTCACATGTTCCAACTAGTGTAATTAAAATTCTACATGCCGTCCAATTTCTTCATATGAAACAAACATTATTTTTGTTTAAATATATATGATATATTATGTAAAATTTTTCTAATAACCAAGTAATCAAATTGAGTTAATCATCATGGCCATCCGGTCATAAGAGGAAGGAGGGATCAGACCCCTCTATTGCCCATTCACTAGGATTTCTCTTACAGCGTATAGCGGTGCCATTGTGATTACATCTTATGAACAAAATGATAAAAAAAATTATAAAAATTATTTTAATCATAAATATATTTAGATCTAATCTAAAGTAGATTTATAATTTATTTAATTACTATTTTAAGAAATAATTTTAATCTAAAAATTAGTTTCGATATCTAAAACTCATGAACATAAAATGTTAGTTAGGTCTGAATTTTATGACATATGATGTTGTTATGATGTATATGATGCATGCGAATAATTTAGATCTATTTAACCCATATTTAATGGTATTATGATTTGAAAAATCAATTTTAAGATTCTTAATTATGATTAAATATGAATGTATAAAAGAACCATAAAAAAATACATGTTTTATGCTATTGTTTCGAACAATTCAAACTATTTCAACTCTACACTTAATTAAGAATTAAAGGTAGAAATATTAGATTTAGAATTGAGATTTTAACATCTAATGATGTTGCATAAAATATGGGTATGGACTAGCTCGAGTTAGGCCAATTAACTAGGTTATACCTATGGTTAGAATCAAATGTGAACCTAATTCAGAAATTGACTAAATCTAATCAAAAGTTGAATTAGATTAGGTTAAGTCTTCTTTAGATCAAACTCAATAGTTATAGATTGGTCAAGTCCATAATTTTGATCATACCAAATAGACCTGATCATGGCTCAGTGGTCGAGCCCGAGTTATCTTGTTGATCTGATTGAAACTTATTGACAAATTGATGTCTAAGGTAAGTTTGGCAGTTCGATCGGTGGTCTTTAATTGGCAACCCACTTACCTAGCCATTATGATGGTGTCTAAGACAAGCCTTGAAAGATCCTTTCACCGATCTCACTTATCTAGCCAATTTAGTCAATTAAGATTTGAGTCAAATTGCCTGATGATTCGAGTCAACCCATGCCATTAAGGTAAATCAATGGGATTGATTTAGGTGCCCCTGGATTTGTTTGTCTCGTGACTTATTGAATTCAGTGAGAGAATTTCTTTGAAATAATTGGTCAATCTCTTCTCTTATTCTCAATCATAACAAAACCCTCTAAATTATTAGGTTCTTAAAATGATAATGTTATGGAGATAACAAAATTACAGCCTCCCATTAAGGTGAATAGTAATGGGTCCAATCATTCATATTAACATTACAGGCGCCTTCCACCTGGTGTTTATCTAAATATTGAAATTGCCATTCATTATATGATGACTATGTTATACTATGTGATGAATGGTTGGATTGGCCAAGCTTTCCTCGGGTCTCATCATTCATTAGTTAAAGTTACTAAGTATGTTCATGTTAATAGTTTGACCTAACCAAAACTTTCAGTGGAGGTCTCTATCTACTAAAAAGAAACATGATGTAAAAATTATTACTAAAATTATTTGAAGAAATAATTAGTTGAGAACCTACCCATAGATACACATGAATTGCTCGAGCCTTCCTCTAGCCCATATGTAGTCCGTATGGATTCTAGTACCTACTAAGAAATTCAAATAATTTTTTAAATTGAAGATAGAGATTATCAATTTAAATAAAATAGTGGAAAAATCTTTAGACTAAAGTCCATGTCTTTAAAATTTAATAATTCATATACTAATAGGTCTTATGTTCTCTTTTTAGCAAAATAGCTAATACTCTGTCACTCCGATCACTGTTGGATAGTGACAAGCCTATGGGACCAAATTTTGATAGCTAATATCGAAAGCTCTAAAAAGTTCTTCAGCATGAAAGAATTTTTTATATCCTTACAGAGCCTGCACCTGATGAACCCACACCCAATGCATGAGGTTTGATCAGAGACACTTATCAAAAGTGGCTCAGTGATCGAATGATGGTGCGTTGCATTATGAGGGCAATGATGAATGATGAATTTAGTCATAAATTCGAACATGCTTAGCCTGAGAAAATACTTTAAATATTGAAAGAATTTTCATCGATAGCGTGCCAATCATCTGAGAGAGGAAAGGAGAAGGTGCAGCATAAGAATCCTACAAGGGTTGGGGCCCATGCTAACTAAGAAGTCTAAGGATAACCAAAGTAAGGCAGAGCACTTCTTTTGTAAGAAGCTAGATCACTGGAAGAGGAATTATCTTTAGTTTCTTGCTTCACTTGACTCAAACAGGATAAGAAAGAAAAATGAGCAATTGGTTGCTGGTCAAAGTACTTATATGATAACATCTTATAATTTCTCTATCTATTATGCTACTACCTAGATATTGGATACCGAAAATTTGATTCATATTTGCAATTCATTACAGAGACTTCAGGTTAGTAAAAAATTTAAGAATGGTGAACGGTTCCTGAATATTAGAGATGGAAAATCGATTCCAGTTGTAGCTTTAGGAATAGTTCAGCTTGTTCTCAATGCAAATGTCATTTCCTTAGATGATTATCATTATTGTCCTTCATTCTTGATGAATGTAATATCTATAGGCCTTCTAGCCAAGGACGGATATACATTTTTAATAAAGAATGATTATTATAATATTATTAGGAATGGTATTACAATAATGAGTGGACAATTGAGAAATGGCATTTACATTATGTCATAGCTTGTTAGTATAATGTGCACTTCAAACAAACATCCTAACTTAGATAATGTCAGCGATACCTACCTTTGGCATTGTTGGCTTGGTCATATAAATAAGAACAGGATAAATAGGTTAGCTAAAGAATGAATCCTCGATATCAATGATTGTGAATCATTGCCAACCTATGAATCATGCCTTCTCAGAAAGATAACAAAGTTATTTTTTAAAAAAAGGATAAACGAGCTAGAGATATTCTAGGTCTGATACATGGTGATGTACATGGACCCACGAACATTAGTGCACGAGATGTATATAGTTACTTCATTACCTACACTGATGACCTATCGAGGTATAAGTATGTCTATCTTATGAAGCATCAATCTGAATCATTTAAAATGTTCAAATGATTCCGTAGTGAAGAAGAAAAGCAAAGTAGAAAAAGTATTAAAATCCTTCAATCTGATCGAAGAGGAGAATACCTCACTAGTGAGTTTCTAACATATCTAGAGGAGAATGAGATTCTCTCTCAATAGACTTCTCCTGAAATACCACGGCATAATGGTATGTCAGAAAGAAGAAATCGAACTCTATTGGACATTGTTCAATCCATGATAGGATTTGCTAGTCTGCCCATCTCTTTCTGAGGTTATCCCCTTGAGACTGCTTGCTATGTCCTCGATAAGGTTCCAAGTAAATAAATCGCAAAAACTCCATATAAGATGTGAACTGGACGTAGGTCGATACTCTCTTACTTAGGATTTAGGGTTGTCCGACTTATGTAAAATGTTTACAAACTGATAAGGTTGGACCAAGATCCTATAAGTATAATTTTGTAGGATACCCCAAGAAAATAAGGGGATATTACTTCTACCTTACTAAAGATCAAAAGATGTTCATAGCAATAAAGCAGTCTTTTTAGAAAAAATATTTCTTAGAGAAGAAACTAATGCCACTAAAATCAAACTTGGAGAAGTTCGTGAGGTAGAAGAACCGACACAATCACATATAGAACTAGATTTCATTAGAGAATCAAACCCATAGGCAATTATAAAGGTACCTTTGAGGAGATCCAATAGACTACCGCATTAGCTAGATAGATACTAGGATTTCGTAGTCCTAAATGGTGATCCTGTTGAACTAAATAAGAACGACGAGGATCCGATCACCTGTATGAATGCTATACAAAGGTCTGACTCTGAGAAATAGCTTAACATCATGAAATTTTGAGATGGAGTTCATGAAAATCAATGGTGTATGGATACTTATTAATCCATCCAAAGGGATAAAACCCATAGAGTGCAAATGAATTTTCAAAAGAAAAAGAGAAGCAGATGGAAAGGTGAAGACCTATAAAGCTCGTCTAGTTACCAAAAGATATCATCAATGTTATGGTATTGATTATGATGAGATATTTTCTTCTATGATAATACTTAAGTCCATTTAGATTTTACTTGCAATAGCAACATATTTAAATTATGAGATCTGGCAAATGGATGTCAAAACCATTTTTCTTGATGGAGAGCTAGAAAAAGATGTGTATATGATACAATCTGAAGGATTCATATCTATAGATAAATCTAAGGTATGCAAGCTAAATAGGTCTATTTATAGATTGAAGAGCTTCAAGGAGTTAGAACATGCATTTTCATAAAACAATCAAAACGTATGGCTTCATTAAGAATAGAGAAGATCCTTGTATCTATAAATAGGAAAATGATTATGTGGTTATATTTCTTATATTATATGTAGATGATGTTCTCTTAATTGAGAATGACATTCCTGCATTATAGGAAATAAAGGTATAGTTGTCATCTCAATTCTCTATGAAAGATTTGGGAGAAGCATCCTATATTTTAGAAATGAAGATCTATAGAGATAGATCTAAAAGGATGCTTGGATTGTTCCAATCCACGTACATTGATATCATGCTGAAGAGGTTAAGCATAACAAATTTCAAAAAAGACTATCTATTGATAGGCCAAGAAATTACTCTCTAAGAAGGATAATCTGACAACTTCTGAAGAGAGAGAGCATATGAGTAGAATCCCTTATATTTTGATAGTAAGATCTATCATGTACACCATGACATGTACGAGATTGGATGTGGCCTACTCACTAGGGTTAGTAAGCAGGTACCAATCTAATCTAGATGAGAATCATTAGAAGGTTGTAAAAATAATTCTTAAGTATTTAAGAAATACTAAAGACCAATAGCTCATTTATAAAGAATCTGACTTAAAACTTATGGAATATACTTATTCTAATTTTTAGTCTGACCATGATGATAGTAAGAGTGTGTCGGGATTCATATTTATCCTAAATGATGGAGCAATCTACTAAAAAATTTTCAAGCAGCATATTATAGCCGATTCTATCTGTAAGGTGGAATACATCATGGCATCTAATGCTACCAAGAAAGTTGTTCGATTGTAGAAGTTTATTAATGAGCTAGGAGTAGCACCCTCTATTGATGGTCTTATTCTACTATATTATGATAGCACTAAAGCCATAGCTCAAGCAAAGAAACCAAAGTTCCATAAGAGAACCAAACACATTATGCATTACTATCACCTTATGTAAGAGATCATGGATCAAGGTGACATTACTCTTCAAAAGATCGATGAAAAAGAGAATTTGACCAACCCATTTACTAAAGCCCTTGGAATCAAGGAGTTTAATGATCATAAGATGAAGATGGGTATTAGATACTATTTCAATTGGCTTTAGTCCAAATAGGAGTTTGTTAGAAAAAGTATCCTAAAATCAATCATCTAAGCTATAAACAATTGAGTTCTTGTATATGTACATAAATTAAATTTTATTAATAAAAATTATTTTTGGTAGTTCATCATATTGCATCTTCTTAGAACTTCTTTTATGATGAAGTTCTTAGAACTATAAATGATCGGTAATGGAGGATCTATTGAATAATTCTTAAACTATGTCCGTAACCAAATGATACGTTATTACATGGAAGATAATGTTTAACAAGTGGAGGTCATTGTGTGTCATATAGATTGATTATTCTCTTAATTAAAAGAGTATGAAGATACTAGTATGGCGTACAAGTAAGATGTAAGAGTACATCATCATCAAATAGTGACTCACCTGCGGAGCACTTTGCTGTCAAGAGATGCTCACAAAGAATATAGGCATAAATATCCCTCAGATCTAAGATCACCATGGTGACTTGCAAGCAACTCATTATGCTTTGATATCAGACTACCTATATTTCTAATATAGTGATGGAAGATTTTTGAGTATAGTCAAGTGCTTGCGAAGTCAGTGTGCAAGTCAAGATAGGATTGACCCCTTCGATAAGAGATAATGCTTCACTATATTTCAATCCAGTAAAATTTTTGCCATGGTAATCCATGTGATTGTTACAGGATTTGAGAAATGTTGAAATACAATATGGATCACTATTTCAGAGTTAATAGTTAAATCCTAGGTCGTTTTAAGCATCAAAAGTTAAAGAGATAAATTATGCAATAACCATATGCCAAGGTTCTTGAATGTTGCTTTGCAATTATTCGACCTATCCGAGCATCAGATATCATTGCTAAATGGTCACTTTGATTAGTACAAAAAATTAGTTTCTATACTAATGGTTTAATGTTCGAACCTATGGAGTCATGCATATTAGTCATGCAATATAGAAAAGAATTGACCTAATATCTATATATTCAATTTGGAAGTGATTGACTTGATTGAGCAAATATATTTACTTAATTGAAGAATTAAGTTAATGATCATACAAAATTAAATACTGACTATGCCAAGCTAGCACTGGCCTGAGATTCAGGATTAATTCCAAAGATGAGTTTGATCTGAAAAGATCTAAGATTTAATGAGAGATTGAATTCAAGTCATAGTTAATTTTAGATCAGATCTAAATTAATTAGGCTTGATTTAATTGGTCAATTATCCAAGTTAGACTTGGATATAAAATTCTAATTAGATTAGGGTTAGATAATCTATTTGAATTGAGTTGAAATTAGGATCAAATCGGATTCGAATTGGACTCAATTTGGATCAAATTTAATTTAGTCAATTAGTGGCTTTGACCACTAAGATTCTCTCTCATATGTGGCCGATCAAGAGGGCATTGGGCCTAGAGTTTTTCAATTATGCCTTGGTTTGGGCAGCACAAACATGGGCCCAATATTTGGCACTAACTACATCTCTTAATAAGATTAGGAGATCACCTTAGGTCTCCTATTTGGAGTATGATTTGACTAGTCAAGGTAGTTATCCATTAAATCCTTATTTGATTAGAATTCAATTGGGTCTTGGATTTCATCTATAAATAAGGGAGAACCCTCTTGGGCATGGGACATGATAGATCCATGCTTGTGGGCATAAGCTAGGCTAGGTATGGGAGAGAAAGAGAGCTCTAGGGTAAAGCTCATCTTCTTCTTCCTCTTAGTATTGTTGGAAAATGTATCTCAAAATCAATCATCAGTCTGTTGATGATTGAGCTACATTATATCTATAATTAATTCATTAATAAATAAAATATATTTTTGATATTTTTTATCATAAAGTAATTATCTTCTAATGAATTCCATTATTGTGATGAAGTCCTTAGGACTATTTAGCTTCAATAAAGAGAGGATTTATCGATTAGTCCTTAAATTTGTTCAGAACCAAATGATAAGCTATTAATTGGGATGACAGCATCTATCGAGCATAGGTCACTATATGCCATATAGGTTGGTTATCTCTTAACCAAGAAGTATGGAGATATTGGTATGGTATACAGGTGAGATGTATGGGTACATCATCATTGAATGTGAACAACTCCAAAGCATTTTGCTATCAAGAATATCTCTGATGGAATATAGGTATAAATGTCCCTTAGATCTGAGATCGCCTTAGTGACTTGCAAGTAACTCACTGTGCTTTGATACCAGACTAACTAAATTTCTAATTCAATAATGGAAGGCTTCTGGGCATAGTCAAGTACTTACAAAGTCAGAGTATGATCAAGATGGAATTGACCACTCCAAGAGTTGGAGAAAAATGTATCATTGTATTTCAATATAGCAAAACTTTGGCCAGGATAATCCATCAGATGGATTTGATATTTTGAAATATAATATAGACAATCTGATTAAAGTTGATAGTTGAACTCTAGGATATCCTACGAGCATTTTGGTTAAGAGGATGAATTATATGAAAACTATATCTTCATGGTTCTAAGGATGTTGTTCTATACTTTCGATCTATCCAGCCATCGGGTACCATTACTAGATGGTTACTTTGATTGATACAGAAATCTATTCTAATGCTACCAGTTTAGGTTTGGACTTATGAGGTCACACACATTAAAGCTCATGATCTAATCGAATGGTTGATCAATGATTGAGAATCATTCTAGGGTTAAACAATCAATATAGTTGATGTTTAACCTAGTGCAAGCATTGCAAGAGGATCGATTAGCAATTTGATTGCTAATTGATTTAATTTAATTAAGTCAAAGGATTGAAATTAAGTCTAATTAAATATAATTAAATTAAATTTAGTTTGGACTTGATTGGATCGATTTTAATTAGCTTATTGGATAAGCTAAGTGCAAGAAAAAACTAATCCTAGTTTAACTAGAACTTGGGTCAACCCAATTTTCTAATTTGATTAAAAAATTAAATTAGAATTAAATTTAATTTAATCTAATTTAATTAAATTTTTAATTAGATTATAATTTAATTTAATTTGGTTGACTTGGTTTTGATTTAATTTGGTTTGAGAAACCATGTTTAACCAAGTCATAGATGGAATCCTAATGAGATTAGGATTCCACCTTGCGCCACCTTAGCCCTCCACGCCGCGCGCCCTCTTTTTCTCTTTATTTTGTGTGACAAAACCTCTCTCCCTGATCTTCATGCACCCCTCCTCTCTCCCTCTCTTTTGCATATGGTAATTGGGTGGAGGACCAAGTCAAAGGTAGTAGTTTGTTTGTTTTTGGATTCTATGAGATAGAATCCTAACAAACCTAAACTCTTCCCAAAAGATGCCACCCCCTCTCCTATTTTTCTTCTCTCCTTTTCCACGATGAGAAAGGCTCTCTTTATGAGTGTATTCTTGCTGGATTCACCAAAAAAATCAGAGGAGGGGTGCATAAGAGTTGGGCACCCCAACCTCTTGCCAAAACTAGTCCTTCCTTATCTAGTTTTTAACCTAGACAAGGACTCTTCTTTTTCTATAAATTTAGGATGAATTTTGGTCTAATTTTTTTATAAAACACAGACCTTTAGGATAGTTTTAGAGTGTAAAAAAATCAGAGAGAGAGGATCCTTGGGCATTGGGGTTCCATAGACATCAAACTAGATGTCTAGGTGAGAGAAAAGAGAAGAAGAAGAGGGTCTTCTTCTAGGACTATTTTGATTTTCTCTTCTCCTCCTCATTTTGAGATTTTTTGAGAGAGTCTCAAATTTAAAATCTCTCCTCTTTATTTTGATATTTTTGAGAGTCTAAGTCTCAAAAAAAAAGCATCGAATCGATCATCGAAGAGAGATCAGCATAGTACTAGCATACTGTGCTGATTTTCTACATCAGGATCTCAGATCGTGTTCGTGGGCGCTCGTATGGACAACTCATAGAGGCTGAATGCGTGTGTGACTCGTGACTTCATCCTCAAGTTTGAATCAGTAAGTTAGAATGTCAAACTTGCTCAGGTATCAGATCTAATCTATTATTCTATAGCTACATTAGATGTAGTATTATAGCATGTTGATGAGATCAACATGTTAAAATTTTCTTTATTTTTTTAATTTTTAATTTAATATCATACCTTGATAATATAATAAATATTAGATCTAAGATATTTTTATATTTATTTAAATAAATATTTAATTTATTTAAATTTTTTGCTGTCTGATCTTGAAAAGTTTCAAGATCTATCCGTGAAATCCTAAATCTGGTTTCTTCAATTGGTATCAGAGCTAGGTTCTTATTACATGATTTTCTTAAGCATGTTTAGATTATTTATTAAATTAGATCTAATTTATAATCTAATTATTAAATCTAAAATTAAAAATTTAGATCTCATGAACTGTCATAAGATTGTCCTACTGTAAGATTTAACCCTTACAGTGAAAAGATTATCCAAGTTCGTGATGATCTATTTCTAATCATAAATTTATTAAATTTAATATAATTTTATTTACAATTTAATAGATTTAAAATAGTTTTAGATATAAAAATAAAATTTTTAGATTGTATGGACTGCTATAGGTTGTCCTGCTATAAGGTTTATCCCTTACAGTGAAAAGGTTATCCTAGTACGTACTAATCTAAAATATTGATCATAAAATTTTAGATTAGATCTAAAAAATTTTATGATCTAATTAAAAATATTTTAATCTAATTTTAATCATCATAAATATGTTAGATTTGATCTAAGTTGATTTATGATTGATTGGTGTTGAAACTATTTTAATTACATGAACTTGTTTAGATTAGATCTAAAGTAGATTCATATTTATGTTACCTACATTTTGATTATGATTCAAATATGCAACTTGATTGATAGAACCATGTTATAAAAATATTTTATAAATATGAAAATCATTTTCAAAAAGTTGAACCCCAACTCTTAGCCCAAAACTTAATTAAGAATTAAGAAGTTGTTTGATTAGGATCTAGGATTGTAAATTGAAGATCCAAAGACACGAATCATAACACATTGGGTTAAATGGGTTAATGAAGATTAGGTCCATTAATTAGGTTAGACCTAGGGTTAGATTAAAGAATGGACTTAATTAGAGAATTGACTAAATCTAATCAATTATTATTTTAGATTAGGTCAAGGATTCTCTAAATCAATTACAATAGTTGTAGTTGGTCAAGTCTATGTCTTTAACGAGATCCAAGATGGACTTGATTCTTACTATGAGATCTAGTATGAACTGTTAGATTGATCTAATTAAAACTAATTAAACTAATTGTTATCTAAGATAAACTAAACTGGTGGTCTTTAATTGGCAGCCTACTTACCTGACCATTTCTAATGATATCTAAGACAAGCTTTGGAAGACCCTCCCACTGATCGAACTTACCTGATCTCTTGATGAAATTATGTTTTGATCGGATCACTTGACTATTCAAGTTGACCCATGTCAGCTAGGTAAATCAATATGACTAATTTAGGTGCTCGTTGACCAGCCTATTAATGGTCTTCCTTAAGCTGACTTGGTGAAGTCAGTGAAAGAATCATGATAAGCTGGTTCATCTGACCTTTTCTCTTTTTTAAAAATTAAATTTTCTATAATTATTTGGTCCTTAAAATGAATTAGTTATGGTGATAACTAAATCATAGCCTTTCATTAAGTGGATGATAATGGATCCATCAATTGGATAATCATTAGAGGCCCAAAGGCATGGTGCTTATCAACTAATGAAATTATCATTCATGATTTCTTGGCTACATCTTTCTAAATGGTGGTTAGGTTAGCCAACCAAAGTTGGGCCTAATCATGCATTAGCTAGATGGGCCAAGTATGGTCATGTTAATGGTTAGACCTAATCAAATCTTTTCAATAAAGGCCAAAGCCTATTGATTATGGACTGGGATAAAATTTAATTATTAAAAATTATTTAGAAAAATAATTGATTATGAACCTATTCTTAGATGCACATGGGTTGGCCAACCAAAGTTGGACTCATGTGCAGTCTATGTGGATTCTAGTACCCACTAAGAAATTAGGATAATTCCTTGAATTGGAGGTAGAGCCTATCAATTTGAATAAAATAGTGAAAAAATCTTTTAATTAAAGTCTTCTTTAGGTTTAATGAATCAATTACTAATTAAATTTTTCTTTGTGTAGATATGGATACTTTTCTATCGCTCTGATCATTATTGGACAATGATAAGTTGGTGGGATCCAACTTCAATAGCTGGTACTGAAAGTTGAAGATAGTCCTGGAGTATGAACGGATCCTATATATGCTGATGGATCTTGTACCTGAGGAGCTAGCTATCAATGCACATGGTACAGTCAGAGATACTTATCAGAAGTGGCTTAGTGATCAGATCATGGTGCGCTGTATTATGCTGGCTGCCATGAGCGATGAGTTCAGTCATAGATTTGAGACAGCTCAGTCAAAGAACATGCTTCAAGTATTAAAGGATTTTTTTTAGCACACCCGATGATATAGAGAAGTACAAGATTAGTTGTGCCATCTTCAATGCTAGAATGTGGGATGGTGCCTCTGTCACTGATCATGTATTGTACATGATCGAGCCGATAGAGTGATTAAGCAAGCTTGATTTTTTTTTGCACATACAACTTGAGAAGGATGCAATACTGAACTCGTTACCCAAGTTCTTTCTCTCATTCCTTACTCATTTCAGAATGACAAAGTCTAAAGTAGACTACCATGGGTTACTGGGGTTACTTCAGAACCTTAAGAAGGATCACCAACTCCATAAGGAGTCGATGAACTTAGGGAGGTTCATCTTCTGGTTCTCGATCCTTTAGGAAAGAAAAGAAGAACAAGAAGAAGAAAGCTAAGAAGATAAAAGTTTAGGCTGAGAGATCTATGCAGGATCATACCAGAAAGATCAAGTTCGATAAGAGTCAAGTTGAATGCTTCTTTTGCAAGAAGTGGGTGCATTGCAAAAGGAACTATCCTCAGTACATTACCTCTGTGGATCTGCATAGGTAGAGAAAGAAGCAAACTATTGCTAGGCAAGATATTTATATGATAACTCCTTGCAATTTCTCTATTTATGATATTACTGACTGGGTATTGGATACCGATAGTCCTTACCATATTTACAATTCGTTGCAGGAGTTGCAGGTCAGTAGGAGATTCGAGCAAGGTAAAAGGTTCCTGAATATTGGAGATGGAAGACCAATTTCAGTCCTAGCTTTAGAAATTTTGAAACTTATATTTGAGTTCCATATCGTTGTTCTTAGTAATTATCATTTTTGTCCTAGTTTCTTTTTAAATATCATTTCTGTAGGCCTTTTGATCAAAAATGATTATGAAATTTCAATAAAAAAATAAGTTTATAATATCATTATGAATGGTGTTACTATTTTCTGTGGATATTTGAATAATAGTGTGTATATATTATCATAACCTGTTAACGTAGTCTATTCTACTGGCAAGCATCCTAGATTAGATAGTGTATCAAATATCTATTTATGGCACTATAGGTTAGGTCATATAAATAAGAACAAGATAAGCAGGTTGACTCAAGAGGAAATTCTCAAAGTTAATGATTGTGAATCACTTCCAACTTGTGAGTCCTATCTTCTTGGTAAAATGACCAAGTCATCTTTTACTAAAAAAGATGAGAGAGCCACTGAGCTCTTAGATCTAGTACATACTGATGTATATGGACCAATGAGCATAAATGCCAGAGGTGGATATGTCTACTTCATCACTTTCATAGATGATCTATCCATATATGGATATGTCTATCTGATGAAACACAAGTCGAATTCTTTTGAAATATTCAAACGATTCTGAAGTGAAGTAAAAAAATAAACTAGAAGGAGTATTAAAACTCTTCGATCTAACCAAGGAAAAAAATATCTTTCCGATGAGTTTCTCACATATCTTGGAGAGAATGAAATTCTCTTCCAATGGACTCCTCCTAGAACACCACAGCATAATGATGTATCTGAAAGGAGGAATCGAACTCTGTTAGACATGATCCAATTCATGATGAATTTTGCTAGCTTGTCGATATTCTTTTGGGGATATGCATTCGAATCGGCTTGTTATCTGTTAAATAGGATTCCAAATAAGTCTATAGTTAAGACTCCATATGAGATATGGATAGGGCGTAAGCCAGCACTTTTACACCTTAGAGTTTAGAGGTGCCCGACTTATGTCAAATGGTTAATTATAGATAAACTTGGATCTAACAAGTGCATATTTATAGGATACCGAAAAGAAACCAAAGGATACTATTTCTACCATGCTGATGAACAAAAGATATTCGTTAGCCTTAAGGCAACCTTTTTGAAAAAGAAGTTTCTTGGTGAAGGAACTGTTGCCTCTAAGGTTGAGCTTGATGAAGTTCAACAGATAGAAAAACTGACATCTGTAGCTGAACCTGAGTCGAATTTGATTAGATCAAATTCAAAGCCTAGTGTACCTGCACCATTAAGGTGATTCGATAGAGTACCGTATCATCCGAATAGATACTGTAATTTTTTGATCCAAGAAGGTGATTTCATCAAACTCGATGAGAACAATGAAGATCCGATCACCTATATGGATGCTATGCAGAGACCTGATTCTAAGAAATGGCTTAAGGCCATGAAATTTGAAATAAAGTTCATGAAGGTCAATGATGTGTGGACATTGGTTGACCTACCCAAAGGGGTTAAATCCATTGGATGTAAATGGGTCTTCAAAAAAAAAAGGCATAGATAGAAAAGTGGAGACCTATAAAGCCTGTCTGGTTGCCAAGGGATGTCGTCAACGTTATAGTATTGACTATGATGAGATATTTTCTCCTATGGTAATGCTCAAATCCATTCGGATTATGCTTGTGATTGCTGTCCATTTGGACTATGAAATCTGACAGATGGATGTGAAGATAGCTTTTCTAAATGAAGAGTTGACTAAAGAGGTGTATATGATACAACTTGAGAGGTTCACATCCATAGATGAGTCCAAAGTGTGCGGGCTTCAAAGATCTATTTATGGATTGAAGCAGGCATCTCGAAGTTGAAACAGCATTTTGATAAAGTGATCAAAATATATGGCTTTGTTAAGAACGGAGAAGAATCCTGCATTTATAAATGGACAAATGATCCAATAGTAGTATTCCTTATCTTATACATTAATAACATTCTCTTAATCAAAAATAACATCCCCATATTGTAGAAAATAAAAGTCTTGTTATCATCATAATTCTCCATGAAGGACTTGGATGAAGCATCCTACATCCTAGGGATGAAGATCTATACGGATAGATCTAAAAGGATACTTGGGTTATCATAATCTACGTACATAGATACTGTGTTGAAGAGGTTCAGTATGAAGAATTCTAAAAAAGGCTATTTTTCGATAGGCCATAGAATTTCTTTCTCTAAGAAGGATTGTCCGACAACTCCTAAAGAGAGAGAGCGTATGAGTAGAGTTTCATATGCTTCGACAGTGGGATCTATCATATATGCCATGACATGTATGAGATCAAACATGGTATACTCACTAGGAGTAGTGAGTAGATACCAGTATGACCCTGGAGAAAACTACTGAAAAATGGTTCAAATCATCCTTAAGTATTTGAGAAATACTAAGGATCAATGGTTGATTTATAGCGAGTCAGATCTGAAACTTATGGGGTTTGCAGACTTCAGCTTTCAATCTGACCATGATGATAATAAAAGCATATTGGGATATATCTTTACTCTAAATGATGAAGCTATCTACTGGAAGAGTTCCAAACAACATACTATGGCAAACTCTGTTTGTGAAGTAGAGTACATCGCAGCATCAGATACCGTAAAGAAAGCTATATGACTGACAAAGTTTATCACCGAGCTCAGAGTAGCACCCTTTCTTGATGGTCTAATCCTGCTCTATTGCGATCACACTGGTGCCATTGCTTAGGCGAAAGAATCGAAGACACACCAAAGAATAAAGCATATTCTATGCCCCTTCCATCTGGTCTGAAAGATCATGGATAGAGGTGATGTCGACCTACAGAAGATCGACAAAAAAAAGAACCTAGCCGATCCCTTCATTAAAGCTCTAGCGATAAAGGAGTGCGACAACCACAAGTCGAAGATGGATATTAGATACTGTGCCAAGTGGCTTTAGGATAAGTGAGAGTTATTGGAAAATATATCCTAAAGTCAATCGTCAGTCTATTGATGGTTGAGCTATATTGTATCTATAATTGATTCATTAATAAATAAAATATATTTTAATATTTTTCATCATAAAGTATTTATCTTCTAATAAACTCCATTGTTATGATAAAGTCCTTAGGACTATTTAGCTTTAATAAAGAGAGGATTTATCGATTAGTTCTTAAATTTATTCATGACCAAATGATGGACTGTTAATTAGGACGACAGCATCTATCGAGCATAGGTCGTATGCCATATAGGTCGGTTGTCCTCTTAATCAAGGAGTGTGGAGATACTGGTATGGCATATAGATGAGATGTATGGGCACATCACCATTGAACATGACCAACTCTAGAGTATTCTACAATCGAGAATGTCTCTAATGGAATATAGGTATAAGTATTTCTTAGACCTGAGATCGTCTTAGTGACTTGCAAGCAACTCACTGTGCTTTGGTACCAGACTAACTGAATTTCTAATTTAGTAATGGAAGGCTTCTGGGTATAATCAAGTACTTGTAAAGTCAGAGTGTGATCAAGATGGAATTGACCACTTCAAGAGTTAGAGAAAAATTTATCACTATATTTCCATATAACAAAATCTTGTCTAGGATAATCCATCAGATGGATTTGATATTTTAAAATACAATATGGACAATCTGATCAGAGTTGATAGTTGAACTTTGAGGTGTCCTACGAGCATTTTGGTCAAAGGGATGAATTATATGGAAACTATATCCGCATGGATTCTAAGGATGTTGCTCTACACATTCGATCTATCCAACCATCAGGTACCATTGCTAGATGATTACTTTAATTGATATAGAAATCTATTTTTGTGCTACCAACTTAGGTTTGGACCTACGAGATCATACACATTAGAGCTCACGGTCTAATCGGATGATTGATCAACGATTGAGAATCATTCTAGGATTAAATAATCAATACAATTGATGTTTAACCTAGTACAAGCATTGTAGGAGGATCAATTAGTAATTTGATTGCTAATTAGCTTAATTTGATTAATCCAAATAGCTAAAATTAAATTTAATTAAATATAATTTAATTATATTTGATTTGGGCTTGATTGGATCAAGTTCAATTGGCTTATTGGATAAGCCAAGTGCAAGAAAAAACAAATCTTAGTTCAACTAAGACTTACATCAACCCAATTTTTTAATTTGATTAAAAAATTAAATTAAAATTTAATCTAATTTAATTAAATTCTTAATTGGGTTAGAATCTAATTTAATTTGGTTGACTTAGTTTTGATTTAATTTGATTTGAGAAACCATGTTTGACCAAGTCATAGATAGAATACTAGTGAGACTAGGATCCCACCTTGTGCCACCTTAGCCCTCCACGCCCCACATCCTCTTTTTCCCTTTATTTTGTGCAATAAAACCTCTCTCCTTGATCTTCACGCATGCCTCCTCTCTTCCTCTCTTTCTCATATGGTAATTGGGTGGAGGACCAAGTCAAAGGTAGTAGTTTGTTTGTTTGTGAATTCTATGAGATAGAATCCTAACAAGCCTAAACTCTTCCCAAAAGGTGCCACCCCCTCTTCTATTTTTTTCTCTTCTTTTCCATGGTGAGAAAGGCTCTCTTTGTGCACATATTCTTGCTGGATTTACCAAAAAAATCAGAGGGGCGCCCACTCTTGGGCGTCCCAACCTCTTGCCAAAACTAGTCCTTCCTTGTCTAGTTTTTGATCTAGACAAGGACTCTTCTTTTTCTATAAATTTAGAATGAATTTTGGCCTAATTTTTTTATGAAATACAAACTATTAAGAGAGATTTGAGGCATGCAAAAATTATTAAGAGAGAACCTCTGGGCATGGGGATTCCATAGATACCAAACTAGGTGTCTAGGTGAGAGAAAAGAGAAGAAGAAGAGGGTCTTCTTCTAGGGCTATTTTGATTTTCTCTTCTCCTCCTTCTTTTGAGATTTTTTGAGAGAGTCTTAAATCTAAAATCTCTCCTCTTTCTTTTGATATTTTGAAGAGTTTTAATCTCAAAAAAAAAAGTATCGAATCGACTATCAAAGAAAAATTAGTATAACACTAGCACACTGTGCTAATTTCCTGCATCAGGATCTCAAATCGTGTTTGTGGACTGGTGTGGACGACTTCTAGAGGCCGGACGCATGTGTGGCTTATGACTTCATCCTCAAGCCTGGAT
Organism: Cocos nucifera; assembly: GCA_006176705.1. Taxonomy (NCBI): domain Eukaryota; kingdom Viridiplantae; phylum Streptophyta; class Magnoliopsida; order Arecales; family Arecaceae; genus Cocos; species Cocos nucifera. The sequence goes on along the minus strand of QRFJ01000978.1, from coordinate 125,062 downwards.
CAGTAAGTTAGAATATCTAACTTGCTCAGGTATTAGATCTAATCTGTTATTCTATAACTACATTAGATGTAGTATTACAGCATGTTGATAAGATCAACATGTTAATCTTTTCTTTATATTTTTAATTTCTAATTTAATATCATGTCTTGATCATATAATAAATCTTAGATCTAGAATATTTTTATATTTATTTAAATAAATATTTAATTTATTTAAATTTTTTACTGTCTGATCTTAAAAAAGTTTCAAGATCTACCCATGAAATCCTAGATCTGGTTCCTTCAGGCGTGTGGGTGGAGGATCTGGTCTTACCACCCCTTTCCTTCTTCCTTTTTGGCGTGATGCCTCACCTCTCATCCCTCTTCTCTACGTCACATAGTATGCATGCAAAGTAAAGGATCCATGCTTTCAGATCTCACGAAGCAGCATCATAGAATTTTCAGCACATCGGTCTTCTTTCTGCTGCGCATCGAGGTATTTTTTCATAATTATTATGAAAAATTTTTAAACTTAAATCTATTCTCCTTGGTCATTATCTGAATATGATTCAAATATGAGGGATTTTTTCTTTACTAGGTTCAATCCAGAAGATGTTAGATCTACTAAGAGAGATTTACAACAAGACTGATTATGCGGAAGAAGATCATCTCTTTGAAATTGATGGTAAAAGACTAGATAAATTTTTCAACCCGATATATGTTGAAAAATATGTCCTAAAGCCAATTATCTAAGTAGTAGATTATTGAAATTAGTATTTAAATTATCTAATGATAATAGTTATTTGGCTAGTTTATTATAGAAGTTCTATCTTTCTTAAATGAATTTCTAAATTATGATGAAGTCCTTAGAACTACAATCAATCGATAAAAAAAAATTTATCAGATGATTCTTAAATTATTCATAATCAAATGATAAATTATTAATAAAGATGATAACTTATCGAGTGTAGGTTGATGTTTGCCATATGCGTTGGTTGTCCTCGTAATCAAGTAGTGTGGAGACACTGATATGGCATTTAGGTAAGATGTAGGAGTACATCTACACTAAACATGATCAATGTAGTACTCTACTATCAAGAGTAGCTAGCTAAGGCCAATGGATATAAGTGTCCCTCCGATCTGAGATCACCATGGTGACTTACAAGCAACTCACTGTACTTTGGTGCCGAACTACCTATATTTCTAATATAGGTTCGAAAGATTTTTAGGTACAGTCAAGTACTTATGAAATCGGTGTATAAGTTAAGATGAGATTAACCACTCCTAATTAGCTTTAGAAAGAGAATGTCTCATTATGTTTTAATTTAGCAAAATCTAGGTCTAGGTAATTCTCGTGAGGAGTCATGGGATTTCTAAAATTTTGAGACACAATAAAGATGATTTGTATGAGTGTTGACAGCATACTCAAAATCGTCTTGAGCATTATTGGTCATAGGAATGAATTATATGGTAACCATGGGCCAGGGTTCTAAGAATGTTGCTTTACATACATTCAACCTATCCGAATGTCGAGAACTATTGCTAGATGGTTACTTTGACTGGTATAGAAATTGGTTCATATACTACCGGCTTAAGTTCGAACCTATAAGATCAAACACATAAGAGGTTGTAACCTAATCAAATGGTTAATCGATAATTGAGAATTATTCTAAGGTCAAACATTCAATGCGATTGATATTTGACCTAAAGCAAGTATTACAGGAGGATCAATTAGCAATTGGATTGCTAATTGGCTCAATTTGATTGAGTGATTAGATTGAGATCAAGTCTAATTGAATTAGATTCAATTAAAATTAGTTTGAACTTAATTAGATTAAATTTAATTAGTTTATTGGATAAGTCAATTGTAAGAAAAAAATAATTTCTAATTGGACTGGGATTTAAGTGCACCTGATTCCTAATTGAGTTAGGATTTAAATCAGAATTAAATATAATTTAATCTAATTTGATTAGGCTCCAAGTTGGATTAGGATCATTTTTAATTAGATTATATTTAATTTATTTTGAATTAGATTCAAAATAATTTTGACCTAATCAAATAAGAAGAGTCCTAGTTGGACTGAGATTCTCACTCCTTCCTTGCACCAATAAAAGTCAATGCCCGTATTTTATTTTCAGATCTTCATATGATGTTCTCTACATCAATAAGAGCTTCTCTATGCACTAAATATCTGAAGAGATTAATTAAAATTTGATTTGATCAAATTTGGTAAGTGGTTTGGTTTTATTTTCTTTTGAAAGAGTCTCAATTCTCCAAAACACCTTCTTTCCTTATAAAATTTTTTCTCCATGCCTTCTTTTCTTTTATGCACTTAATTTCTTTGATTTTGCACGTGGTTTCCTGATCTTCATACCCCAAAAAAAGGGGAGGAGGCTTTCAAGAGTTGGATGCCTCCTAAAACTCCTCCTTGGTCTCCTTTTAAGACTAGGTTTTGACCTAATCTTTCATATATAAAAGGGAGGATGCCTCCTATCAGGTTTAGGACATGTAAAATCTGAAAAAATCATGAAAAAATTAGAAGAGAAGGAGGAGAAGGCACGGAGGTTTGGAGCACCAAGTTTCTTGAAGAAAAGATCTTCATCAAGACATCAAATATTGATGTCTTGTAGGAACAAAGGTAAGAAAAGATTGTCTTTTCTTTGTTTTTCTTTTAAGTACTTTCCTCTTATTTATTTTATATAATTTTTATATGATAAAAATTTGAGAGAGAAAGAGAGAGGAAGAGGGTATAGGGATCTATGCTTTAAGATGTTGGGGCATGAAGATCAATTTTGGACATGATTCGATCATGTCCTGATGAGAGAAGAAAAAGAGAAAATGGTCTTTTCTTAGGATTTCTTTGAGAATCCTTCTTCTCTATATTTTTATATAATTTTTTTATGAAAAAAATCAGAGTGTGTGAAATCTAAAAACATGAAAAAAGCCTAGGAGAAAAAGTCTTTCCTTTGTCCTAGCATAAGGATATTTTCAGGACATCAGTTATTGATATCCTGAAAGAGAAGATTTGTCTTCTCTTAAAACCCTTCCTTGTCTAATGTATTTTATTTCTAATTTATGGAAGATCCAAAAGTTAGATTTTTCTCCTAATTCTCCTCTTGTTCTTCATCTCTTGAAATATCCAAGAAATCTGAAGAATAAATTTAGATTAACTATTCGGAGGGATCTGCGAGAAGTTAGCACTTCAAGCAGATCTTCGTTCGACGAACCTCTAATTTTATTACAGTCTCGTATGGATCTCCTATAGAGGTCGGATGCGTGTGCAGCTCCAAAGGCAACAATGAAAATCAACCATGGAGTTCTCGATCCACACAAGGTAAGAGATATGATCTCTCCTCTCACTTAGATATGATCTAGGTTTCAGATCTAGAATCATTCTAGATCTAAGGAATTAATTTGATCAATACCAAATTCTTTTAATTTCAGATTTAGAATGTATTATGGCATGTTATAGATCCTAATTGAAGTGTTTAGTAATTTGATTACATACATTTATAGATTAAATAGTTTAATCTACATGTTTCTCTGCGTGTTTTTCAAAAATAATTTTGAAATTCATGCATGAAATCCTATATATTTTTCATCAGTATATAACCCTAGTTAAGATAACATTTAAAGATCAGAATTTAGTCTAACTGAAGACTATAAACTTAGCGCTTGTTGGAAGGCAACCTAATTTCTTAGGAATAGTTTTAATAAAAATTTGGCTGAAAACTCTAAACTTAGTGCTCCTGAAAGGCAATCAAACTTTTTGCTTTCTAATTTTAATTTTATTTCAATTTGGTTAGGTTTATCATGTCTAATCTCAAGATGAGCTCTATTGAGGACGATGTTGGCTAAGTTAGGGGAAGAGCTTAATAAAAATTTCTCTTCATGTGCCTTCTCTTCCTTTTATCCCTTTGTACGTAAATTCAGTCTTTTTTTTAGGAAGGTATAATAATAAGCAAAATAAATATATATCATAATAATAAATAAAATAAATATATATCTGGAGCTACCTTCTATCTTCATATTTTTACATTTGTCATGTCTCGGACTTAAGATAAATCACTTACTTTTGATAAGTAGTTGATTGAGAAACATTAAGAAAAGAAAAACTAAATAAACTCAAGTAAAAAAGTTAAGTTAGAATAAAATCAATTTCTGAATAATTCAGACTCTCCTATTCACATCAAAGAAGAATCGACTTTGGGATTTGTATGGTATTGACCAATGCAAAGTTTCCTGTATTAGTTTTCCAAAAAAAAAGGGCAAGTTCTAAGCATTGATGTTCGCATCAAAGAAATGGATAATGTAAAGAAACCTTTTAATAATAATAATAATAATAAAAAGGAACATACTTGCACCAAAATAATACCTCACCACTTCTTTGGAGTAGAAGATTTAAAGATAACAATGGGAGTTGGTTAAGAATTATCTTAAAAAATGATGAGTTTATATTTAACTAATTCATTAGATGCTATTAATATCCCAATGACATGTTTCATCAACTATATAATGGGATATCCTCTTCTTATAAAAATGTGTGAAAAAATCTTTAAATCCAAGCGAACTTGTATACAACATTAATAGTTATTGGTAGTTATCTCAACTATTTTTTAATATGCAATTTACAAACTATCTTTTAATTTTACTCGAGGATGAGTTAGATTCAATTTTGAAGGTATGATAAATATAATAATTTAATATAAAAAATATTAATATTTTGATTATTTAATTTTAATTATTTAATATTTAATATTTTTTATATTTTTTTTTAAGAAACTCAACAAATGCTGTGATATATTTTCTAATCAACTCTCCTTTAAACTCAAGCTAATGTGCACTAACATTAGAAATGGATTGTATGAAATTTGGAGCGAACATGCCGTGGTTTCAAAAGGCAAAAAAAAAAAGAAAAAAAAAATTGTGGTCGTGCAGCATGAAGGAAAGAAGGATATGCATGGCATTACAACAAATGAAGTAATTATTTAGAAAATAATAAAAAACGTACATGGCATTTCAAAGAAACAACTTTCTTTTCGAAAAGGAAAGACAGCTCCACGCGCTGGGAGAAAAAATGCTGAGGACGTGCGTGGAATTAAGGAGAAACAATTGTTTTTTTTCGAGAAGATTTGAGGCGCGTGGGCTTTGTGCGTGGCCACAGCGCGCACGAACGAGAGCAAAAGCCGCGAGGAATGCGGCAGAAAAAGGACTGAACGTGGAAAGAGCGAACGCGGAAATAAAAAAATATATATATATTTTTTTTAAAATTATTTTAGAGCCGATTGCATTATCTTTGCTTGCTCTCAAATCCCACCTATTCATCTATTTCTTTAGACCCTTATTCATATCATTAGTTCCATATCTAAAAATTATAAAAATCTTTCCTCCTAACATCTATAAAAAAGCCTCAATGCCTCCACTAATCTTAGATATCTCTCTTCACATCATAGTTCTTGTAATGGCCTACAAGATAGATAGGAATGTCTATCTTTTAAATTTTTTATCTATCTTATTTCCATTTTCTTCCATCTTTCTAATATATGAGAAGAAGAATTAGCCTGGAAGAGATGCGAGAATTAAAAAATTCTGCAGAGAAAAATTGTGAAAGAAGATCCTAGTTTAGATTTTCTATCTTGTTTGTTTAAATTTCTGTTTTGAATCCAACTCCAAACCCAGTTAACGGCTTAGGAGTTGGAAGTTTATTGTAATCAAGGTTTTAATATTCCAACAATAATTTTTTTTTTTTATGCAAGTTAAATTTTGCAACATTTAAATTCAGTATTAAGATAGTTTCATTTTCTTGCAATTTATTTTATTTTTGTAATTACTTTTCAATACTAAAATTATTTTTTTAATATTTTTAATCTCTTCCTATATCTCCATTAAAATCATGTCTAGCTAAGCAACCCTCTAAGATTTGCGATGAAGCTAAACCATGATTAGACATCTTTTTTTAAAATTTTTTTTTATATTTTTAATATTTAGAGTCCATCCTCCATAACTTTTTGCCAAGAGGCTTGATGGACTATAATTGGATTTTAATCTTTTCATAATTCATGCTTGATTCGATGTAAGAAGGGGTAACGGGCAGAAGGCTCAAAGTTTTATAAATCTTTTTCTCTTCTTTCTTGTGAAAAAGTTTGATAAATTATAGTTGAATTTGAGTTCCTTCATAGCCCATACTTGAGTAACACAAGAGAAGAAGTTAAAAGAAAAATCTCTTAATTAGGATAAAGAGTAATGCTTGATGGATCATAGTTGAGTTAAGTCTCTTCATGATCCATGTTTATTCATCCTTTGCACCTTAATCAGAAAACTCAGAAGGACATCATAAGAGAACTCATAGAAAAGCTTTCTAAATTATTGGTCTAGTAAATTCAAAAACCCTAGATCTTTTAAATATTATATTCCTACATTTCTTTTCTACATTAATAGTTTTTAATATAAATCATCACCATCATCTTGTCAAAGCTTGCCTGAGCAATAGTTTGACAGACTTCAATCACACAATTTCTCTTGGAATCAACTTGTACTTATTGAATGTGCTATCATGTATGCCGTGCACTTGCAGTTACACTTTTAAGACACATCAAGTTTTTGATGTCATTGACAGAGAATTGGCGTGTTTTCAATTTGTATCTAATTTTTTGCTCTTCATGCTTTTTAACTTTTAGTGTTTCTTATATGTCTTCCTTATCTCGCTTTACGTTAAGTTGATGAGTGCTGGTCTATCCTATTCTTTTCTTTTTACATATTACTTAGATCTTAATTGCTATTAGTTTTTAATTAAAACTTATTTATTTTTATTGGTTGTGCATAAGCATATCAAAACTACTTTAAGAGTACAAACCTAAACAAGATAAAGTAGAGATTTTATCACCTTTCTCAATCCACAAATAAGTTTTCTCATTTGCATTAATCCTAACCCTTAAACAAAATCAATTAGACGTCCATTCTAGGGACATCCAAGCTCATTAGGACAAGAAAACTAAGGAGTTGGACCGGATTCAAGTTGGTTGGCCCGTCAATATTAGAAAAGTGGTTCAGAGACTATATTTCGAAGAAAGATGGTTACTTAATCAGATCCATTACGAAAGTACAGGAAGCCTCCCATCGATCTTACACTTATTTGGTCAATTTCGTTAGTCAATTTCAAAATTAGAGTAGTCAAAGACAACCTTAGTAGTTAGGGGCTATCTAGAGTTAGGAGAATCCTAGTTAGGATTTCTCTTCTCTTCTCTTCTCCTCTCTTGATTGAAAACTTGATTGAAAACAATAAGCAATAAAAATTAAAAAAAAAACCTACATTTAATTTTAACATTTTATTAAAATCTTTTTTTAAAAAAATAAAATGAATTTTTCACTTCCCTCGTGGAGAAGAACATCGGGTCAACTAGTTAGAATCAATTCGATTCCTTTTTCAAACCTTAAAATCTCTAAAATGAAAGAAACCAATTAGCCCCAAATCCTTAAGAATTTATATTATCCAGTTGGATCCATCCAGCCTTCTTGTATCAGGTTGCCTTAACTTATTGCAAATAACTTTAAAATTAAACTTCAGATTATTAATATGCTTCCAAAGTTTACTGGAATAGAGGATGCATATATATTTGTTGGGGATAAACCTCGCTCCCATCAAAGTCTAGTCTGATGCTTAGCCTAATGCGACTGATAATCACGGAAGAGCTTCGATAGAAAATTCTTCCTCCAGCAGTCGAACCCCGGTCGAACTCCTTTAGTAACCAAACTCCTCCAATGGTCAAACCCCCCAGACTCCCTTTAGCGGTCGAATCCCAGTCAAACCCTTTCAAGCAGCCGAACTTCTCTCAGACTTCTTCTTTGGTTGGATTTCTCTATCAGTCGAACTCCTTCTGGACTTCTCCTTCAATCGAATTTCTTCAGGAGTTGAACTTTCTTCGGACTTCTCCTTCAATCGAATTTTACCAAGAGCCGAACTCCTTCCGGACTTCTCCTTCAATCGAATTTTGCCAAGAGCTGAACTCCTTTCGGACTTCTCCTTCAGCCAAACTTCTCCACCAGTCAAACTCCTTCAGTCAAACTTCTCCACCAGTTAGACTCCTTCTGGACTTCTCCATCAGTCGAGTTTCTCTACCAGTCGGACTGCTTCTGAACTTCTCCATCAGTCGAATTCCATCCGGATTTCTCTAGCGGATTACTTCTAGATTTCAAGTAGCATTTCTTCCGGACGATCTTCTCTAGCCATATTTTCTTTAGGAGTTTGAACTCCTCTAAAATTGACATACGTCAAAGCTCTTCATCCCTCCATGTGGCCCCAAGTGGCTCAGTACTGGATGGCTATGACTATCACTATCAGTCTGCTACAAATGGCACTCCTCTCATGCTGCCCCAAGCGGCCAACTACCAGACGGCTACGGCTATCACTATCAATCTACTACAGACTATTAGATATGTGTGCCCTAGAAGCCAAAATTGATTGACACTTGTTATACACTTCTAAGAATAAAATTATAATTTTAATTATAAATAATAAAATGGATTATTTTCTATCATAATATGTATTTAGTGTCTGTAATACATCCCTTGAGTTAATGACAATAATAATTCTTATTTTCAATAGTTGAAAAATCAAGACATGAATTTTTATTATTAACTCATAAAAAGCTCCTGATCGTAGGATCATCATGAGGATAGTGATTGATTCGGAAGGTTGGTGTATAATCATTTCTTTATAGTAGATGAGTCTTGAGTCTACGGTGTAGAAACATCAGAATGAGAATATAGGTACTCATTAGAGAACGAGGGCACTGAGCATAACCACCTCGAGCAATCATTAGAAAGTCTACCATCTCATCGATGACTAACTCGAAGCTGCAGTGGTATGTCTGATTCTTTGATCTGAGATGCATCGATAGTTCACCTTGAGGGTGTTATAGCTAAACTACACCATGACTCGACCTTCTAGCCATTCAGAATTTTGAGGTGTATGTTGGTTATAGCATGTTCATTGTAGGAATTAGATTACACCAAGAGGAAATCTATCTACCTCGATAGATAAGGAGCAGCCCTATGATGATCACGAGAATCAAATCCATAAGCCCAAGGCCATGGCAGAGTGAAATAATAGAAAGAGTTTGTATTAAGATTTTCATATTCGATTTGAATCAAATGATTAATTTATATGATGGAAATTAGGGTTTGACGAGTTCAACTTAATCCTAATCTGATCGGAGCTCAAGATAGAAGAACTTAATCATACAGATAACTGCACCGAGAGATTTATTTTTAGTTCTGATGGATTGCCACCATATACTGTTAGGTGTCACTAATGAATTTTGAAAGCAATTAGAATGATTTGGATAATCGATCATTCTAGTTATCTGAATCAGAAAAAATTTTGATCCATCGAAAGGTATTTCGATGATGTCGATGATAGAGATCGTGATATATCTCATTACCATACAAAATTGAACCTAACTAGGTCACACAAATAAGGATTTGAATCTGTATATCATCAATTGGACTAACCCAGTTTAATTAATTTGAATTAGATTCAATTAGGTTCAAGGAAATCGTGCTAGCACACGATTGAGCCTAATGTTCTCCTTCAATAATCATCAAAAGTTGTCTTGACTGAGCCAAATATATTTGGACTAACTCAGGTACCTTTACTTGATCTGACTGAAGCTTGTCCAGGTCAAAAAAGGATTATCTTAATTTATGAGATATATTTGAGATAATACCTACCATTTTTCGTCACCTGCTAATTCTTGTCTTTTGACTTTGGTCAAACGTTGACCTTTGACACTTAGACATCTGCCCATTGTCATGCACTTATAGGAGAGAGATTTGACCTCTTATCCCCCTACTAGAAAGAGAAGAGGAGGGGGCTCATGCTTAGGGAGGCATGCGCCTAAGGATAATGATGCCTGGAGTTCCATACAGATGGGACTCCAAGTTGTTGCATGGTATCAAACAAGGTGGCACCAAAGACTCTACTTTGATCAGTCTTGGCGCCACCTAAGGATGTTTGAGAGGGGCTCTCATCTGATTGGATCAGATGATATCATTCTACCAATCAAATTTAGATTTGATTGTACGTAGAGATATGATTGATCAGGATGATGTGGCACTGCATAGCGCAGCAGGGTCTATATAAACCCTGTATGCGTCTAGGTTTGAGAGTGCTCTCCCCTTGTCCAAGCCACATAGCCCTCTCCCCTCTCTTCTATGCCTACCTCCAATCCTCTCTCTCCTCTCCATGCCCAAGAGGCTTTGGGCTCAAGTTTGGTGTAATCCAGACAAGAGAAAGACAATAAGAAAGGAAGAAGATAGCACTGCTGCAAGAAACAATATCGGATCTTCAAAAATTATTTTGAATATCTTTAAGATCAGATCTAGATCTGATCTTTGGAGGAAAGATTAAGAAGGAGAAGATCTTCAGATCCTATCCGAGTGGATACCGATAGAGGCCAGGCGATTGCATGGCTGCATCCAGAACCTCAGTAAATCAACAGGATCATCACAGGGTAACAAGATTATCCAAGAATAAGGTATAAATTAAATCTAATTTAATTTAATTTATTTTATTAGATTCATCAAATTAGATTTGAAAAATATCAAATCTGATTTAGATCTAAGAGAAAAATTTTTGAAATATTTCTCTTGGTTAAATTAGATCTGAACGAATCTGACCCAAAAAATAGGATTTTTTCTTCAACTGATATCAGAGCCAGGTTCCCATAAATAATTTAGATCTAATTTTAATAATTAGATAATTTTAGATATCACATAATATGTGATTAAATTAAAAATAAAAAAAATAAAAATTAAATAATTTAGATCTAAGTTGTACAAGATGCATGACTAGTTGTAGAATAGAATTGTTCTATGTATAGTCTTGCATGATCATAATTTAATTTAATTAAATTATAATTTTTAGATCTATTAATTTATTATTTTTTAATATTATAAATATTATAATAAGATCAAAAAAATAGAAAATAAAATTATTTTAATTTTTGGTTCATATAAGATATGATGAATGCATGTTTAGACTAGTTATAAAATAGTTCTACATAATTATCTAGAATAGAATTTATTTTGATATAATCATTTTAAATTTGATTTTTTAGATGATCATAAGATAATTTAGATCTAAAAACATCCATGATATGATACACGAGATGTATGCAAAACATGTTTATAGTAAGATCAATTTTTATATATAAGATATATGATGTAGATCTAACTAGTTTTATAGTTTTCGTATTTCTGATTAAGGTGTTCCCCTTGGCCATCCAATCATAAGAATAAAGTAAGATTTAAATGCCCTCTCCTCTTATTCGATGGGGTGTTCTTATGATGTGTAGGGGTGCTACACGTTCGTCCTTAATCAGAAATTCAAAAACTTATTTTCTGCAAAATTCTAGATCCTGAAATCCTAGAATTTTATTTACATGTTTTGTTTGTGAACCCTAAACTTAATTGAGAATTAAGATTATGAAATATGTTAAGTCTAAAAATTAAAAATTTTTAGATTTAAGATATATTCATAAAATTAGGTTTGGACTGGAGTAGCTTAATTAGGTCTAAGCGATTGATCAAACCAAATTAAGAGTTAGTTAGATGGAATCAAGAGTGCTTAAATTGACCAGTCTAATAGGATTAAGTCTGGATCAAGATTGAGTCATGTGAGTGATCGATCAAGCTAAGACCTAATTAGGCTCAGTGGTTAGAGTCTGGATTGTAGGCTAACCCGATTAGTTCTGACTCAATAATTTAGTATCTAAGGTAAGTTTGGTAGATACGATCGACTAAATTTTAATTAGGAGCTATTCAACTTGAATGCATTCTTATCGAGTTAATGGCATATCCCTTCCATCGGTCTCACTTACTTGGCCATATTTGTTGGCTCAGTTTTGATCTGAGGTAGTCAATAATCTGAGCTAATCCATACCACTAGGTTAGTCATAATTGTTATGGCTATTGTAAGTCTAGTTTAATGAGACCTAAATCAAATCTTTCGAAGAAAATATTAAGTCTAAAGTCTTCCACCATTGTAGATGTATGGGCCCTTCCCAAGGTTGATTATTCTCAACTGATTTCAGTGGTTCAATTGCACCAAAAAGATGCAAGCATGTCTATTAGGCATTGGATGCTACAAGCTGGAGGATGGATTGAGCTCAATATTTTGAATACGGTGAGAGACCCAATTAGAAATATAATCTATGCAAATGATGGGTCTGACTTAACTAAGGAGTGGATCAATATTCCGGGCATAGTGAGATTCATGAATTAGAGATCAAGTTTGGGTGCACCATAATTAGAGAATCATTGAACAAGAGTTGTTCACCCATTGGCTAACCCATCACCAATAACTATTAGATGAGGTGATGAGTCAGTTGGTGGGATCGCACCATCAACTAGAAATCATTAATCATGGAGATTTTTGCATCTCTACAAAGGGAGTGTAGGGATCCGAAAAAATAGTAAAAGCTAATTTATTTAAACATAAGATTTATAAATAAATTGATCAAGTTTTAATTATAATATCTAACTAGAAACTTTGATTCTCTACAAAAATATGTCTGCCTCTAATCCACTAGCACGTATCCTAGACACCCATAACTGACCAGACCCAATTACAAGGATTGGCTCTGAAACTTCAAAATCATTTTGGGTTCTGAGAAGTTAACTCATGTATTGGACCAGGACCCCCCCACCTTACCAGCCCGTCCATTCACTGAATAGAAAGCATCTCTTGACAAGTGGATGGACGAAGATAACAAGGCCAAATACTATATGTTAGGCTCAATGTCTGATAAACTTCAGTGCCAACTTGAAGATATCAGAACTACCCACCAAATGTTGGCTCACCTACAACAGATGTTTGGTGAACAAAGTCGCGCAGCCAAGTATCAAGTCACTAAATGACTATTCAAGACTAAAATGTGTGATGGACAGTCAGTCCAAGATCATTATCTGATGATGATCAAGGATTTGAAAGAGCTTGAGAAGCTCGGAGTAAAGTTGGACCTGGATCTGCAGAATGATATAATTCTATAATCTTTGACTGATGCATATGGGGAGTTCATCATGAACTATTATATCCATAAACTTCAAAATTATGTGACCGAGCTTATGAACATGCTGGTTACTGCTGAGCTTTCCATGAAAAATTTCAAAGGCTCAGTGCTGACTGTGGAACGGACTTCTTTCAAGAGAAAGTCTTTTGGAAAGAAGAAGAAGTCTGTAAAAAGGAAAAAGGTGGAAGAAGGAAAGAGAAAAAAGGAAGAGCTGAAGAAGAACGCCGCTGACAAAGAAAATTATTTTCATTGCAACACTGACGGCTACTGGAAGCGAAACTGCTCTACTTACCTAGCCACCCTAAAGAATAAGAAGAAGGCAGGTCCTTCTGGAGGTATGCTCGTTATTGAGTCTAATCATATGATTTCTTCTGCATCCAGTTGGATGCTTGACTCTAGTTCTAATGCTCATTTGTGCACTTTCATGCAGGGTCTTAAGGATAGTAGGAGGCTGAGGGATGGTGAGATGATCCTACACATTGGAAATGGAGCAAGAGTTTCTGCTGTGGCCATGGGAACATACCCTTTTCGACTACCATCTGATTTAGACTTAGTATTAAAGGATTATTATTATGTACCTACAACAAGCAAGAATTTGATTTCTATTTTATGCTTAGCACTAGAAGGCTATGTAATTAGTTTTCTTAAGGACCATTGTAACATTCTTTATGAAAGAAATAAAATTATAAGTGGTTTCCTTATTAACGGTCATTACCAGTTACATATTGATGTATTTATTTTTAATATCGAGCAAAATATGAATGCCATAAGAACAAAATGACCTAGAAATAGTCCAAATGATAGGTATCTATGGCACCTAAGACTAGATCATATAGCAGAAGATAGGATTAACAAATTAAAAAAAATCAAACTATTGAGTTCGTTGACTTTTCAGTCATATCCAATTTATGAATCTTGTCTTTATGGCAAAATGACTAAGATCCCTTTTGTAGGACATGGGGAAAGGGCCACGGATCTACTTACCCTAGTACATACTAATGTATGTGGTCCATTTGATATGCCGGCTAGAGGTAATTTTATCTACTTCATAGCCTTTATTGATGATTTATCTTGATATGGGTATGTGTATCTTATGAGACATAAGTCTGAAGCTTTTAAAAAGTTCAAAAAATTTAGACATGAAATCGAAAAGTAAACTGAAAAATCCATTAAGATTCTTTGATCAGATCGAGGAGGTAAATACCTTAGTCGAGAATTTCTTGACTATTTCAAGCAAAATAGCATAATCTCTCAATGAACTCCACCTGAAATACCTCAACTCAATAGAATTTTAGAATGAAGGAACCGGACGCTATTAGATATGGTCCGATCCATGATAAGCCTCATAGATCTTCTTGATTTTCTTTAAGGACATATCCTGTTAACTGCAATATACTTACTGAATAGGGTTCCTTCAAAAATCATTCCTACCATACCGTATAAGATATGGTATGGCAAGAAACTAAGTCTGAGTCATCTCAGAATTTAGGATTGTCCGGTTCATGTCAAAAGACAATAAGTGGATAAGTTAGACTTCAGATTCTTTAGAGCTCGATTTATAGGATATCCTAAAGAGTCATTAGAATATTATTTTTACATTCCAGAAGATCATAATGTGATTGTGAGTCAACATGCCATCTTTCTTGAAAAATAGTTTATTCAAGATGGCAGCATTAGAAAGCAGATCAAGCTCGAAGAGAAAGTCTCATAAGAGCAACGAGCTAAGGACCAAATAGATCTAAATCAGGTTAAGCCAATATAATCACTATCTCCTCCACCTCATAGATCGAAAAGAGTTTTTCATCCCCCTAAGAGATACTTAGGTACTATTTCAGAGAAAGTAGAGAAAATATTCCTCATAGGTAATGGGGTTCATGGTGATGATCTCAAAATCTATGATGAGACGATATCGGATACCGACTCTGAGAAATAGATAGAGGCAATGAAGTTAGAAATTGATTCAATGCACTCAAACCAAATCTGGATCTTGGTAGATCCACCAGAAGATATAGTACCTATTGGGTGTAAATGGATCTATAAGAGAAAGATTGGTGCAGATGGAAATATGGAGACATTCAAAGCTAGATTAGTAGCAAAAGGATATAGTCAACATGAAGGCATTGACTATCAGGATATTTTTTCGCCAATAGCTATGCTAAAATTCATCCATACATTGCATGTTATTGCAGCCTATTTTGATTATGAAATATGGCAAATGAACGTGAAAACGACGTTCTTAAATGGATACCTTGAGGAAGATATCTATATGAAACAGCCATTAGGTTTCACATCCAATGATGCTGATTATAAAGTATGCAAGCTGCAAAGATCCATATATGGACTTAAGCAAGCATCTCGAAGCTGGAATACTCATTTTAATGATGTGATCAAATTATTTGGTTTCATCAAAAATGAGGAAAAACCATGTGTCTTCAAAAAGGTCAGTGGGAGCGCTATTATCTTCCTCATATTGTACGTGGATGATATCCTCCTTATTGGGAATGATATTCTCATGTTAATCATAATTAAAATATGGTTATCCAAAGATTTCTCTATGAAAGACCTAGGAGAAGCATCCTTTATTCTAGGAATTAAGGTCTATAGAGATAGATCGAATAGGATGCTAGAACTTTCAAGAAGATGTATATAGAGGAAGTGCTAAAGAGGTTTAGCATGAAAAACTCCAAGAGGAATTTGGTACCCTTTAGACATGGCATTCATCTTTCCAAGAAGATATGCCCTAGCACACTTGAGGAGATAGAACGCATGAGCAAGATCCCTTATGCTTTAGCAATAGGGAGCCTCATGTATGCCATGTTATGTACACGACCTAATATAGCCCATGTTGTGAGTGTCACGAGCAGATATCAGTCAAATCCAAATGAAGAACACTGAATTTCTGTGAAGTGTATCCTTAAGTACTTAAGAAGAACTAAGGATATGTGATTGATTTTTGGTAATGGAGAACTCCAAGTCCAGAGGTATACAGACTCAGATTTTATGTCCGATGTAGATGATCGAAAGTTAATATCTGAAAGTCTGTTTGTGTATAATAGTGGTATTATCAGTTGAAAGAATTTCAAGCAGACAGTGATAGCAGATTTTACCATGGAAGTAGAGTACATCGCTGCATCAGAAGCTACGAAGGAGGCATTCTGGTATAAGAAGTTTGCCACAGAGATTGAAGTGATGGCATCAGATGCCATTCCTCTATATTGCGACAACAATGGTGCCATAGCCCTTGCTAAGGAACCAAGGTCTCACCAAAAATTCAAGCACATCGAGCGGCTATATCACCTCATCCGTGATTACCTCAAAAAGGATTACGTCGAGGTCAAGAGAGTTGACTCCGCAGACAATGCGACAGACCTACTTACAAAGCCATTAGGCCAGCAGAGGATCGAAGCCCACCTTGAGAAGATGAGACTTAGAATTATAGCCAATTGGCTTTAGGCCAAGTGGGAGTTTGTTAGATATGTGTGCCCTAGAAGTCAGAATTGGCTGACACTTGTTATATACTTCTAAGAATAAAATTATAATTTTGACTATAAATAATAAAATAGATTATTTTCTATCACAATATATATTTAGTGTCTATGATACATCCCTTGAGTTTATGGCAATGATAATTCTTATTTTCAAGAGTTGAAAATTTAAGACATGAATTTTCATTATTAATTCATAAAATGCTCCTGACCGAGGATCATCATGAGGATGGTGATTGATCTGGAAGGTTGGTGTACAATCGCTTCTTTATAGTAGATGAGTCTTGAGTCTACGATGTAGAGACACCGAAGTGAGAGTATAGGTACTCGTTAGATAATGAGGGCACTGAGTGTGACCACCTCGAGCAGTCATAAGGAAGTCTATCTTCTCGTTGATGACTAGTTTGAAGCTGCAGTGGCATGTCTGATTCTTTGACCTGAGGTGCATTGGCAGTTCATCTTGAGAGTATTATAGTCTGACTACACCATGACTCGATCTCCTAGCCATTCAAAATTCTGAGATGTATGTTGGCTATAGCATGTTCATTATAGGAATTGGATTGCACCAAGAGAAAATCTATCTACCTCGGTAGATGAGGAGCAGCCCTATGATGATCATGAGAATCAAGTCCATAAGCCCATGGCCATGGCAGAGTGAAACAATAGAAAGAGTTTTTATTAAGATTTTCACATCGGACTTAAATCGAATGATTAATTCATATGACAAAAATTAGGGTTTGACGAGTTCATCTTTACCCTAAACCGATAGGGGCTCAAGATAGAAGAACTTAATCACACATGTAAATACACCAAGAGATTCATTTTCAGTTCTGATGGGTTGCCACCATATACTGCTGGGTGTGGGGTGGATTTTGGAAGCAATTAGAATGATTTGGATGATCGATCATTCTAGTTGTCTGAATCAAAAAAGTTCTAATCCATTGAAAGATATTTTGATGATGTCGATGATAAAGATTGTGATATATCTCATTACCATATGGAATTGAACCTAACTAGATCATACAAATAAGAGTTTAGATCTAGATATCATCAATTAGACTAACCCAATTTAATTGATTTGAATTAGATTCAATTATGTTCAAGAAAATCATGCTAGCACACGATTGAGCCTAAAGTTCTCCTTTAACAATCATTAAATGTTGTCTCAACTGAGCCAAATGTGTTTGGACTCACTCAGGTACCTTTACTTGGTCTGACTGAAGCTTGTCCATGTTAGAAAAGGATTGTCTTAATTTATGAGATAAATTTGAGACAATACCTATCATTTTCCATCATCTGCTAATTCTTGTCTTTTGACTTTGGTCAAACATTGACCTTTGACACTTAGACATCTGCCCATGTATCATGCATCCATAGGAGAGCAAATAAGAGTTTGTCTCCCTGCTAGAAAGAGAAAAGGAGGGGGTGCATGCCTAGGAAGGTATGCGCCCAAGGATAATAATGCCTGGAGTCCCATACAAATGGGACTCCAAGTTGCTTCTTGGCATCAAACTAGATGGCACCAAAGACTCCACTTTGATTAGTCTTGACACCACCTAAGGATGTTGGAGAGGAGCTCTCATCTGATTGGATCAAGTGATCTCATCCCATCAATCAGATTTAGATCTAATTGCACAAAGAGATGTGATTGGTCGGGATGATGTGACACTGCATAGCGCAGCAGGGTCTATATAAATCCTATCTACGCCTAGGTTTAGAGAGGTTCTCCCCTTGCCCACGCCACATAGCCATCTCCCTCTCTCCTTCATGCCGACCTTTGATCCTCTCTCTCCTTTCCATGCCCAAGGGGCTTTGGGCTTCAGTTTGGTGCGATCCAGACAAGAAGAAGGCGACAAGAAAGGAAGAAGGCAGCACTACTGCAAGAGATGACATCGGATCTTCAAAAGTTATTTTGAAGACCTTCAAGATCAGATCTAGATCTAATCTTTGAAGAAAAGATTGAGGAGGAGGTATCCAAATCCTGCCCGAGTAGATATCGATAGAGGCTAGGCGATTGCGTGGCTACATCCAAAATCTCAGGCAATCAGCAAGATCATCATAGGATAATAAGATTACCGAAGAACAAGGTATAAATTAAATTTGATTTAACTTAATTTATTTTATTTTATTAGATCCATCAAATCATATCTGAAAAGTATCAATCTGATTTAGATCTAGAAATTTTTTTTTTGAAATATTCCTTTTGGTCAAATCATATTTGAACGAACATGACCCAAAAAAATAGATTTTTTTCTTCAACTGGTATCAGAGCCAACTTTCTATAAATAATTTAGATCTAATTTTAATTTAATTTTAATCTAATAATTAAGTAATTTTAGATGTCACATGAGATGTGATTAGATCTAAAATCAAAAAAATTAAAAATTAAATAATTTAGATCTAAGTTCTATAAGATTCATGACTAGTTGTAGAATAGAATAATTCTATCTATAGTCTTACATGATCATAATTTAATTTGATTAAGTTATGATTTTTTGATCCATTTATTTACTATTTTTTGATATTATAAATATTATAATAAGATCTAAAAAATAGAAAATAAAGTTATTTAATTTTTGTTCATATGAAATATGATGAATGCATGTTTAGACTAGTTATAGAATTATTCTACATAATTATCTAGAATAAAATTTATTTTGATATGATCAATTTAAATTTAATTTTTTAAATAATTATGAGATAATTTAGATCTGAAAATATGTATGATATGATATGTGAGATGTATGCAAAACATGTTTATAGTTAGATCAATTTTATATATGAGATATATGATATAAATCTAACTAGTTTTATAGTTTTTATATTTCTGATTAAGGTATTTTCCTTGACCGTTCGATCATAAGAATAAAGTGGGATTTAAATGCCCTCTCCTCCCATTCGATGAAATGTTCTTATGATGTGTAGGGGTGCTGCGCATTTGTCCTTAATCAGAAATCTAAAAACTTATTTTCTACAAAATCCTAGATCCTGAAATCCAAGGATTTTATTTACATGTTTTGTTTGTGAACCCTAAACTTAATTAAGAAATAAGATTATGAAATATGTTAAGTCTAAAAATTAAAAATTTTTAGATTTAAGACATATTCATAAAATTGGGTTCGGACTTGGGTAGCTCAATTAGGTCTAAACGGTTGATCAAATCGAATCAAGAGATGGTTAGATGGGATCAAGAGTGCTTAAATTGACCAGCCTAATAGGATTAAGTCTGAATTAAGATCGAATCACATGAGTGATCGATCAAGCTAAGACCTAATTAGGCTCAGTGGTTAGAGTCTGGATTGTAGGCTAATCCGATTGATTTGGCTCAACAATTTGGTATCTAAGGTAAGTTTGGCAGATACGACCGACTGATTTTTAATTGGGAGCTACTCGACTCGAATGCATTCTTGTCGAGTTAATGGCATATCCTTTCCATCGATCTCACTTACCTGGCTATATTTGTTGGCTCAATCCTAATCTGAGGTAGCCAATAATCTAAGCTAACCCATGCCACTAGGTTAGTCATAATTGTTATGACTATGTCAAATCTAGTTTAATGAGACCTAAATCAAATCTTCCTAAGAAAAGATTAAGTCTAAGATCTTCCACCATTGTAGATGTGCAGGCCCTTTTCGAGGTTGATTATTCTCGGTTGATTACAGTGGTTCAATTACACCAAAAAGACATAACCATATCTATTAGGCATTGGATGCTACAGACTGGAGGATGGATTGGGCTTAATATTTTGGATACGGTGAGAGACTCAATTAGGAATCCAATCTATGCAAATGGTGGGTCTGACTTAACTAAGGAGTGGATCAATATTCTGGGCACGGTGAGATTCATGAATTAGAGACCAAGTCTGGGTGCATCATGATTAGAGAATCATTGAACAAGAGTTATTCACTCATTGGCTAACCCATCATCAATAACCGTTAGATGAGGTGATAAGTCAGTTGATGGGATCGCACCATCCACTAGAAATCATTAATCATGGAGGTTTTTGTATCTCTATAGAGGGAGTGTAGGGATCCGAGAAAATAGTGAAAGCTAATTTGTTTAAAAATAAAACTCTTAAATAAATTGATCGAGTCTTAATTATAATATTTAACTAGAAACTTTACTCTTTATAGAAAAATGTCTACTTCTAACCCACTAGCACGTATCCTGGACATCCATAAACTAACTAAGTCCAATTATAAGGATTGACTTCGAAACTTCAAAATCATTTTGGATTTTGAAAAGTTAACTCATGTATTGGACCAGGACCCCTCCATCTTACCAGCTCGTCCATCTGCTGAACAGAGAGCATCTCTTGATAAGTGAACGGACGAAGATAACAAGGCTAGATATTACATGTTGGGCTCGATGTCTGATGAGCTTCAGCACCAATATGAAGATATCAAGACTGCTCACAAAATATTGGCTCACCTACAAGAGATGTTTAGTGAATAGAGTCATGCAGCCAAGTATCAAGTCACTAAATGACTGTTCAAGGCTAAAATATGTGATGGGCAGTCAGTCCAAGATCATTGTCTGATGATGATCAAGAATTTGGAAGAGCTTGAGAAGCTCAAAGTGAAGTTGGACCTAGATCTACATAATGATATAATTCTATAATCTTTGACTGATGCATATGGGCAGTTCATCATGAACTATCATATGCATAAACTTCAAAATTCTCTGGTCGAGCTTATGAACATGCTGGTTACTGCTGAGCTTTCCATGAAAGATTCCAAAGGCTTAGTGCTTGCTATGGAACGAACTTCTTTCAAGAGAAAGTCTTTTAAAAAAAAAAAGAAATCTGTAAAAAGGCAAAAAATGGAAGGAAGAAAGAAAAAAAAGAGAGAGCTGAAGAAGAAGACTGCTGACAAAGAAAATTATTTTCATTGCAACACTGACGACTACTAAAAGTGGAACTGCCCTACTTACCTAGCTATCCTGAAGAATAAAAAGAAGGCAGGTCCCTCTGAAGGTATGCTCGTTATTGAATCTAATCTTACGATTTCTTTTGCATCCAATTGGATGCTTGACTCTGATTTTAGTACCTATTTATGCACTTTCATGCAGGATCTTGAGGATAGTAATAGGCTGAGGGATGGTGAGATGATCCTATGCATCGAAAATAGAGCAAAAATTACTGTTGTGGCCATAGAAACATACCCTCTTCGACTACCATCTGATTTAGACTTAGTATTAAAAGATTGTTATTATGTGCCTGCAGTAAGCAGGAATTTGATTTTTATTTCATGTTTAGCTCAAGAAGGCTATGTAACTAGTTTTCTTAAGGACCATTATAACATTCTTTATGAAAGAAATAAAATTGCAAGTGATTTTCTTATTAACGGTCTTTACCAACAACATATTGATGTATCTATTTTTAATATCGAGCAAAATATGAATGCCATAAAATCAAAATGACCTAGGGATAGTCTAAATGATAGATATCTATGGCACCTAAGATTAGATCATATAGCAGAAGATAGGGTTAACAAATTGAAGAAAATCGAACTATTGAGTCCATTGACTTTCGAGTCATATCCAATTTGTGAATCATATCTTCATGGCAAAATGACTAAACTTTCTTTTGTAGGACATGGGGAAAGGACCACGGATCTTCTTATCCTAGTATATACTGATGTGTGCAGCCCATTTGATGTGCCAGCTAGAGGCAACTTTGTCTACTTCATAACCTTTACCGATGATTTATCTCGGTATGGATATGTGTATCTTATGAGACACAAGTCTAAAGCTTTTGAAAAATTCAAGAAATTCAGACATGAAGTAAAAAAATAAACTAAAAAATTTATTAAGGTTCTTCGATCAGATCGAGGAGGTGAATACCTTAGTCAAAAATTTTTAGACTATCTCAAAAAAAATGACATAGTCTCTCAATGGACTCCATCTGAAATACCTCAACTCAATAAGGTGTCAGAATGGAGGAACTGAATCCTATTAGATATGGTCCGATCCATGATGAGCTTCACAAACCTTCCTAATTTTCTTTGGGAACACAGTCTGTTAACTGTAATATACTTACTTAATAGGGTTCCTTCTCAAACCGTTCCTACTATACCGTATGAGATATGGCATGGTAAGAAACCAAGTCTGAGTCATCTCAGAATTTGGAGTTGTCCAGCTCATGTCAAAAGATAACAAGCGGACAAGTTAGACTATAGGTCCTTTAGAGCTCAATTTATAAGATATCCTAAAGAGTCATTAGGATATTATTTCTATATTCTAGAAGATCACAATATGATTGTGAGTTGACATGTCATCTTTCTTGAAAAATAGTTTATTCAAGATAGCAACATCGAAAAGCAGATCAAGCTCGAGGAGAAAGTCTCACAAGAGCAACGAGCTAAGGACCATATGGAATCAAATCAGGTTGAGCCAATACAATCACTACCTCCTCCACCTCATAGATCGAAAAAGATTTTTCATCCTTCTGAGAGAAACTTAGATACTATTTTAGAAGAAGTAGAGAAAATATTCTTCGTAGGTAATGAGGTTCATGGTGATGATCCCAAAATCTATGACGAGGCAATATCAGATATCGACTCTGAGAAATAGTTAGAGGTAATGAAGTCAGAAATTGACTCGATGCACTTAAACCAAGTCTGGACCTTGGTAGATCCATCAAAAGGTATAATACTTATTGACTGTAAATGGATCTACAAGAAAAAGATTGGTGCAGATAGAAATGTAGAGACATTCAAAGCTAGATTAGTGGCAAAAGGGTATAGTCAATGCGAAGGCATTGACTATCAAAATACCTTTCGCCAGTAGCTATGCTAAAATCCATCCGCACATTGCTTGCTATTGCAGCCTATTTCGATTATGAAATATGGCAAATGGATGTGAAAATGGCATTCTTAAATGGATATCTTGAGAAAGATATCTATCTTGAGGAAGATATCTATATGGAACAGCCGCTAGGTTTCACATCCAATGATGTTGATCACAAGGTATACAAGCTGCAAAGATTCATATATGGACTTAAGCAAGCATCTCGGAGTTGGAATACTCATTTTAATGAGATGATCAAATTATTTGATTTCATCAAGAACGAGGAGGAACCATGTATCTTCAAAAGGGTCAGTGGGAGTGCTATTATCTTCCTCATATTGTACGTGGATGATATCCTCCTTATTGCGATTGATATTCCTATATTGACCATAGTTAAAATATGGTTATCTAAAGAATTCTCCATAAAAGATCTAGAAGAAGCATCCTTTATTCTAGGAATTAAGGTCTATAAAGATAGATCGAATAGGATGCTATGACTTTCATAGAAGATGTATATAGAGGAAGTGTTAAAGAGGTTTAGCATGAAAAACTCTAAGAGGAAATTAGTACCCTTTAGACATGGCATTCATCTCTCCAAGAAGATGTGTCCTAGCACACTTGAGGAGATAGAATGCATGAGCAAGATCCCTTATGCTTCAGCAATAGGGAGCCTCATGTATGCCATGTTATATACACATCCTAATATAGCCCATGCTGTGAGTGTCACGAGTAGATATCAGTCAAATCCAGATGAAGAATACTAGACTTCTATGAAATATATCCTTAAGTACTTGAGAAGAACTAAGGATATACTGTTGGTTTTTTATAATGAAAAACTCCAAGTCTAGGAGTATACAGACTCGAATTTTATGTCTGATGTAGATAATTAAAAATTGACATCTAGGAGTCTGTTTGTGTGTAATGGTGGTACTGTCAGTTGAAAGAATTTCAAGCAGATAGTGATAGTAGATTCTACCATAAAAGCAGAGTACATCACTGCGTCAGAAGCTGTGAAGAAGGCATTCTGATACAAAAAATTTGCCTTAGAGATCGGAGTGATGCCATCAGATGTCATTCCTCTATACTGCAACAACAATGATGCCATAGCCCTTGCTAAGGAGCCAAGATCTCACCAAAAATTTAAGCACATCGAGCAGCGATACCACCTCATCCATGATTATCTCAAGAAAGATTATGTCGAGGCCAAGAGAGTCGACTCTATAGACAATATGGCAGACCCACTCACAAAGCTATTGGGCCAGCAGAAAATCGAAGCCCACCTTGAGAAGATGGAACTTAGATTTGTAGCCAATTAGCTTTAGGTCAAGTGGGAGTTTGTTAGATATGTGTGCCCTAGAAGCCAGAATTGCCTGACACTTGTTATACACTTCTAAAGGCAAAATTATAATTTTGACTATAAATAATAAAATAAATTATTTTCTATCACAATGTGTATTTAATGTCTATGATACATTCCTTGAGTTAATGGCAATGATAATTTTTATTTTCAAGAGTTAAAAATTTAAGACATGAATTTTTATTATTAATTCATAAAATACTTCCGACCGTAGGATCATCATGAAGATGGTGATTGATCCAGAAGGTTGGTGTACAATCGCTTCTTTATAGTAGATAAGTCTTAAGTCTATAATGTAGAGACACCAAAGTGAGAGTACAGATACTCATTAGAGAATGAGGGCACTAAGCATGACCATCTCGAGTAGTCATAAGAAAATCTACCTTCTCGTCGATGACTGGCTTGAAGGTGCAGTGGTGTGTCTGATTCTTTGATCTGAGGTGCATTGGCAGTTCACCTTGAGGGTGTTATAGTTTGACTACACCATGACTCGGTCTCCTAGCCATCCAAAATTCTAAGGTGTATGTTGGCTATAGCATGTTCATTGTAGGAATTGGATTGCACCAAGAGAGAATCTATCTATCTCGGTAGATGAGGAGTAACCCTATGATGATCATGAGAATCAAGTCCATAAGCTCATGGCCATGGCAGAGTGAAATGATAGAAAGAGTTTCTATTAAGATTTTCACATCGGACTTGAATCAAATGATTAATTCATATGACGAAAATTAGGGTTTGACGAGTTCACCTTAACCCTAAACTGATAGGGGCTCAAGATAGAAGAACTTAATTACACATGTAACTACATCGAGAGGTTCATTTTTAGTTCTAATGGGTTGCCACCATATACTGCTAGGTGTTACTGATGGATTTTGGGAGCAATTAGAATAATTTGGATGATCGATCATTCTAGTTGTCTGAATCAGAAAAATTCTGATCCATTGGAAGGTGTTTCAATGATATCAATGATAGAGATCATGACATATCTCATTACCATACAGAATTAAATCTAACTGGATCATATAAATAAGGATTTGGATCTATATATCATCAATTAGCTAACACAATTCAATTGATTTGAATTAGATTCAATTAGGTTTAAGAAAATCATGCTACCACATGATTGAGCCTAAAGTTCTTCTTCAACAATCATTAAATGTTGTCTCGATTGAGCCAAATATATTTGGACTCACTTAGATATCTTTACTTGATTTGATTGGAGCTTGTCTAGGTTAGAAAATGGTTGTCTTAATTTATGAGATAAATTTGAGACATCATCTGCCATTTTTCGTCACCTGCTAATTCTTGTCTTTTGACTTTGGTCAAACATTGACCTTTGACACTTAGACATCGTCCATGTGTTATGCATCTATAGGAGAGCAGATGGGGGTTTGTCCTCCTGCTAGAAAGAGGAAAGGAGGGGGTGCACACCTAAGGAGGTGTGCGCCTAAGGATAATGACGCCTGGAGTCCCATACAGATGGGACTCCAAGTTGCTTCTTGACATCAAACTAGGTGGCACCAAAGACTCCACTTTGACCAGTCTTAATGCCACCTAAGGATGTTGGAGAGGGGCTCTCATCTGATTGGATCAGATGATATCATCCTACCGATCAGATTTAGATCTGATTGCATAAAGAGATGTGATTGGTCGAGATGATGTGGCACTGCATGACGCAGTAGGCTCTACATAAACCCTATCTGCACCTATGTTTAGAGAGGTTCTTCCCTTGCCCATGCTACATAGCCATCTTTCTCTCTCCTCGATGCCTACCTCTGATCCTCTCTCTCCTTTCCACATCCAAGGGGCTTTGAGCTTCAGTTTGGTGCGATCTAGGCAAGAAAAAGACAACAAAAAGGGAAGAAGACAGCATTGCTGCAAGAGACGACATCGGATCTTCAAAAGTTATTTTGAAGATCTTCAAGATCAGATCCAAATATGATCTTTGGAAGAAAGATTGAGAAGAAGGAGATATCCAAATCCTGCCCGAGTGGATACCGATAGAGGCCAGGCGATTATGTGGCTACATCCAGAACCTTAGGCAATCAACAGGATCATCATAGAATAATAGAATTATCCGAGAACAAGGTATAAATTTAATTTAATTTAATTTATTTTATTTTATTAGATCCATCAAATCAAATCTGAAAAGTATCATATCTGATTTAGATCTAAGAGAAAAATTTTTGAAATATTTTTCTTGGTCAAATCAGATTTGAACGAACCTGACCGAGAAAATAGATTTTTTTCTTCAACTAACAGATCAATCTTCTAGGATCCCTAAAGGAGTGGTAGAGGACGTGTTAATTAAGATTGATAATTTTATCTTTCCCATAGATTTTATCATTTTAGAGACTATACCTGTTCCAAACCCAAAGGATCATATCCTGATAATTTTAGGGAGACCATTTCTAGCAACTACCAATGCAATAATCAATTACCAAAATTGACTCATGAAGCTCTTGTTTA